>OOIL02000624.1:615853-635515 GCA_900332095.2 Cuscuta campestris | reverse complement strand
ATTTCGTCCTACCTCCTCAAACTTGGCTTCAACTGCTCTCAAGCCTCCCCCTCCAACAAAATCTGGATTTTCTGGAATTCCCTTACCCTCACCCTCACCCACTGCATGATAGAAGATCAAGTCATTACTTGCAGATTCATCCACACTATATATTCTAAAATCATCAATATCTCCTCCATTTATGGAAAGCATGACCTCATCCAGAGAAGAGAACTCTGGAACATTCTCTCTTCACATAGACCGACAGATGAAATGTGGATAGTTGGTGGCGATTTCAACGCCATTACAAGCCTGGCTGAGCACAAGGGAAACTCTTCCCCCTGCAGCAGAAGTATGGAAGATTTCAATGAATGCATTGAGGACAACTCCCTTCTCCCGGTTGACCCTTATAGGGGCTGGTTTACCTGGAGTGGTATAAGAGGACAAGGTAGAGTTTGGCGTAGGCTGGATAGGATCCTTATCAATAGTTGTGTTTTAGCTACCTTTGATGAAATCAACTGCAGGCATCTCAGTAGAACTGGATCTGACCATAACCCTCTCCTCCTTGAGTGTACTCTTGCACACACATCTACCCCAAAATCCTTCAGAATCCTTCAACCCTGGCTCTCTCACCCAACCTTTCTGGACCTGGTCTCCAAGTTCTGGAAATCTACCCCTACCTCAGGAGGAATGAGAGGTTTATGCAACAAGCTACAAGGATTAAAAGGAGCCCTTAGAGAGTGGAACAAGAACATTTTTGGAGACATTTTCTTGGCAGTCAAACAAGCTGAAGAAGAAACCCTAGCCGCAGAACTGGCATTTGATGTAACGCCATCAGAACTTAATAGAGAAACCTGGTCCAAATCCAAAGCAAAACTCATCTTGGCAACCAACAAAGAGGTTGAATTCTGGAAACAAAAGGCTAATATTAGATGGATGGAGAAAGGTGACTCCAACTCCAAATTCTTCCATTCGTATGTTAAAGGAAGGAAGCATAAGCTAACAATCAAGCACATTAAATCCCAAGAGGGCAAAAACCTTACCCAGCCCCATGATATCCAAAAAGAAGCAGTCAGCCACTTCTCCAGCATTTTCTCCAAATCTANATTACTCCTCGATGGGCCATTACCCACACCAGACAACACAATCACCCAACACCTTCTCTCCTAGTGGACAACAGCAAAAGGAAAAGGGTTCGAGGGGAATCTAAAGGCAGTGGTACCTGGATTCATCGCATGGGCCTTATGGAAGAACCACAACTCAGCTCTCTATGAAGGTACTCAAAACAATGCCCATCACCTACTCAAAACCATCCACTCCCTAATCCAAAAATGGTGCTGGATAAATCGGAAGAAAAAATGGCTGATCAAAGGTCCAAACCAGAATCATGAGCATTGGCGAGGAGAATTTTTCTGGCTTAGTGGAAAAAGAGTTTTAGCCTCCTTAATATATTCATAACCATGAACTTCAGTTATATCTTTGTTGTATTTGCCTTTCTATCAACTTTGGGGCCAGGTCTAGCCCTCCCCAAACTTGCTGTAACACCTCTTACTTAATTAATAAAAATCCTTATATATATATATATATATATATATTCATAATTTTATGTTAATTTCATCAATATTGTAGCTTCATGTACAAAATAAGTTTAAGGTTTGTTGAGATTGATTTTCGAGTATACACTAATCAATCCATTTTTGGTGTGTTAGATTTTTCTTGATTTCTAAACACAAGGACTATATATTGTTTTTTTAAATTAGCATATTAATAAATGGAATCAAATATCCAAAATATACAGGTTTGAAACTAAAATGCATGGAAATATCCGGAAAAAAACAGGATCATTTCTCAAGTGTGTGTCATCCTTGCGCAAGGCATGCTAATCTTCTCTTTATTGTCCAATCACAAATATTAAATTAAGGTTAAAATTCTGATTTATAATTTGTTATAAATCGTGATGAGAAGATAGGGTTCCATTGAGTTTTTATCATCAGTTCTTTTTCTGCCCAGTATTGCAAATAATTCCAAACAAAATTTAAATGAGGTTTAATGCTTCATTTGTCATCATTTTAGTTATTTTTTATCCTGTCTTTGGTCTTATGAGCTACATGTTAGCGGCTTTTACATCTATTAATGATTGGGTCACATGTTGTAGAGGATATGTTGTATTTTGAGAATACATGGTTCAAACCTTGCCGCAAGATAGACATTACACGATTGTGAAGTTGATGTTCAAATATTGCCACAAGATATTATGTGTATGATTATTGTTTGCTAAAGCTACTAGTACTAGATTGATGAAGCTAGAATCATAATCACTTCAGGTTTTAAGACACTGCTCTACATCCCTTAGGCCGATGGCTTTTCTTTCATTCTTCTGAATGTTCGCCGTCAATGCTTCAAATATCACACCATACCATTTTGTTTGAATATATGCTCATACTTATTCACTAAAGCTTGAAGGTAGAAATGCTCGGAAAAAGAGGATGTGAGGGATTCATATTTTTCTTGCAAACTTTTTTTTAATTTTTTATTTGTTGTAATTTCATCATGACAAGATTTTTTTATTGTTCATCCATATATTTTGGCTTCCGAAACTCTGGTATATTACGGCTCTAAAGGTTGTTATTGTTGTTCAAGAGGTCCTTCTATCATGATTGTTAGAAAAACGTCCCAACGCTAGAGGGGGGTGAATAGCGTTTGAAACGAAAATGACGCAGGAATAAAAAATTAAAAGCGTAAAGAAAAGAGCAAGGAAGAGGCACACCATTTTTACCGTGGTTCACCACAACTTGTGGCTAGTCCAGCCTCCCGATAGTCTCTCTCGAGCTACACTACTATCTCGTTAAGCTTAACGGTGCTTAACAAACCCGTACAACTTGAGAGTTCGAGTCACACGAACCTCAACGAACCTTCGAAGGAAACAACCCTTCCTTCGAACAACAAGAGAAATATTTTCTCTTGTCAAGTGTCTAAGAACACTAAATCACTCAAGAACAATTCTCACTTTTAGAGTGGATAATGAGTAACTAAGAACGCTCAAGAACACAACACAAGCTTCACAAAAATGGCTCTCAAAAAAGCTATGAATAATGGATGAATGGTTTGCAATGAAAGAGTAGGAGTTGTGAAGTAATGTGATGTGTAAAGCAGACCCAAACACCCCATTTTATAGTGGAAAAATAGGCTCCAACGGATAAAAACATTTAATGGGTAATTGGCAGAATATGTGGGATTTGATTAAAATTGGATCTGCTGAAATTCACCCAGACAGCGCTGTCCATGGCTTGGACATCGCTGTTCTAGGTTTGGTTTTTGAAAATTGGGAAGCAACGGTCATGCCAACAGCGATGTCCAAAACCCCTACATCGCTGTTTTGGCTGTTGACTTCCAAACAAGGAAAGTTTTAGCCATAAATTCCTCCCAACGGTCAGATGCCTACATCGATGTGCACAAGTTGAACATCGCTGTTTAGGCTTGACTTTGAAGGTGGAAAGTTTGGCCTGACATCGCTGTTGCTGGGACAACAGCGCTGTCCAAAAACTTTCTGCCAATGCAATTGTTTTTGGCTTAGGTTGGACAGCGATGTAGGGAAGGGTACATCGCTGTTCCAGTTGTTTCTGGAAACCCAACCTTGGCTCAACAACGATGTCTAGACACCAACATCGCTGTTAGAAGACTTAACGCCAAACCATGTTTTTCAGCTACCCATGCCAGACAGCGCTGTTGGTTACACCAACATCGCTGTTGGGCTGGTTTGGCCAGACCCATGGTTGGTTTAGTCATGCCGTTAGCCGATGTCAAAAAGATAAGTTCTCCAAAGTAAAAACCAAGTATTGAAAACATTTGTTTAATGCATTTTGCTAAGAAATCAAGTAAAACATCTTGAAAACCACGTCATTTAGTTGAAAACTACGACTAGCCAAGTTTACGCCGTTTCGCATGGTTTTCACTAAACGACCAAAAACGAAAGGTGGTTTTTGAAGCGTTTTTGTTGGAGAACTATTTAAATGTGCCCAGAAGAAAAAATCAATCATAAAAGTTGAAAACCACTTGGTTGGTTCGGATGCCAAAAACCAATGCCGATAACCGAAAGCCGAACGCCGGTTTCTGAAACCCGAACGCCGGATGGCTTGGTTTTTGGTTTGGGCGAACTCCAAGTGTTTTTAGGCATGTTTAAAACTTATGAAAAACATTTTTGAATATGCACAAAGTATTTTGATGAAATGAGCTTAGAGAGCCAAGTTTTGAAAGTTTGTGCCGGTCTTGATCACATTAAGACCAATTCAATAAAATTCTAAGTCTTCGTTCTTGGTTCTTGGTTCTTGGTTCTCAAATCATCATGCCATGTTCCTTCGCCTTTGATTTGCTCAGTTTAGTGTTTGTTGTCACGACGGTTTGGCATTATCAAAACCTGTCATAAAACGAACACGGTTTAGTACGGCGTAGGCGTAAACCCGTGTTCCAACAATGATGAGGCTAATTTTTTGTCAATATCCAGTAGTAGCACTGATGGGAACCTTATTGCATCAAAATTTTCAAATTCGTTAATTATATATAAATTCATTTATGTATTTTTAATCTGTCAAAAAAACACATTGTTGTTGAGTGTGACAAGTGAGATAAATATAGATGAATTTACTTAAATAACACTTAAATCTAATGACTTTCCTTAAATAGCATCACATATATTTTTTCCCCGGTGTAGTGCTTTTAGTCATTATCCATTAGTCATTATTCAAGTAAATGTTCGCTATCACTGAATATTATTCCTCATTCTGGACATTATTAAATGTTATTTAGGGAATACAACAATTTAAGTGCTATTTAAAGAAATGACTTAAGTTTTAGTGTCATTTAGTGCAAATATTTCTTAAATATATGTTATGATGCAATCATTTAAATTAGTATTAACCCTTAAAAAAGCAGTATTAACCTTTTTTGTCATTAAATAATTCACATTTTATATAATGCAATCTACATATGAGGATGAAATTTGCAGATGAAATGGAACTACTCTTTCAAGAAATAGATTATGAAACAAATTTAGCTCGAAGGTAATCTTCATTCTTTAGTACTCAGTAGTGAATTCTATGATCCAACTTTGTCAAATCTTTCACCAAATCTCATTCTTTTCATTTATACATCATCTCCATATGAATTTCATATTTATTTTATCATATCTACTGTCAATTGTTAAATTTCATATGGTGATTGTTTTCAAATCTAGATGCTAAATTTGTTGAAATTAGATTTCTTCCATTTAAAAAAGTTAAGGTTCCAAATCAATAGGCTAATAAATTTTTGGTTGGTATTGCTCCCTCATTGAACAACTTTGTCTCCATATCAATACATTGAGAATGGAATATTCGTGAATTGGCAGTATGTTCTAATTTTAGTTGCTAAAGTGTTTGATTTCAAGAAAGATATTTGTGGTGTCCATGTAGAATCAGTTGATCTTGAAGAAGGAATTGATGATGCTAAGGAAGGGAATCACAATCATTTGTTATTTGGTTGTGGTTTATATCACTTAGATTTATTGTTTAAGAATGATAGATTGTTTAATTTGCAACTCTAGGATTAGCATGATGTGATTGAACATCCTATGGACTTCCCAACTTTGAGGAACACGCTTAGAAATGGAATTCCCTGTTGCTTATAGGTTGTTTATGATTTGGTTTTAAGCTTTTTAATTTGGAGTGAAGATATATTTCCCCTATTGTTGGGAAACTGAATTTTAAATTCTTTAAGGATATACTAAAGTCACCCTCAAAACGACTATAACAACACATTTCATCTACATTTGCTAAATCCACACTCGCTAATATTAATTTAATATTGGTCTGAATTTAGCAAATTTAAGTTAAAGGTTTGAATATGGGCATTTTGTAAGTGGATTTAGCAACACCCTTTTTTATTTCAGTGTATTAACTAAATCTTTACACATCACCAATCTATTAAAATGTGATTGAGTTAAATATCCTTTTGTGTTGTGGTTTCTGTTGGAACACACTTTTTATGAAGTTAAACTAAAATTGTGTTCATTTTTGACAAGTTTTGATAATTGCCAAACCGCCGTGGATATGAAGAGTTTCGTTGAATAACTCAAGGCGAGAAGAATGGCATGGAACAAGACCTAAAAGACTCAAGGACAAGATCAAGAATTGAAGAGTTAGTCGAGTTGGTCTTTTGTGATCAAAACTGACAATCAATTCAAGTCTCGGTTCTCAAAGAGTCAAAATTATTTTACAATATCATAAAATGTTTTTGTGCATCAAAATAAACATTTTTGATAAATTTTTTATTAAAATCCCTGGTCCTTGCCCATACCAAAAACCACCTCGGTCGGTGTTCGGTTTCGGCGTTCGGTTTTCGGCGTCCGAACCAACTCGGTGGTTTTCACCATTTTAAACCTCATTTTTATCTCTGGGCATATTTAAAAGGTTCCCAAATAGTTATTTTATAAAAACCACTTTTGTATCTTGGTCTATCGGTCTAACACGTGCAAAACGGTCAAAACCGTACACACGTGTTAAACGACCTTGAAGACTTGGTTTTTATCAGACGAGTCTTGGTTTCACTATTTTATACCATATACAATGTTTTTCAAACTTGGTTTTTACTTTTGGGAACACTTCGTTTTGGAACCTCGGTTTTTCAAAACGGGTTTTCGTTGGCTAAGTTTTAGCTGGGCAATAATCGATTATCACCTTAGTGACAATCGACTATCAGCCCCTGCAGCTTTGAACTTCAAAGTTCTGAAGCAAGCAATAATCGATTGTCACATTTTGCAACAATCGATTATCACTGTCTGCAGCCAAAACCCAGAAACTTCTGAGAGGACAAATAATCGATTATCACAAGTTGGCAATCGATTATCTGGGTTACCGTTGTCCTCCAACGGATAGAATTTTAAATTTTTGGACAGGAAATCTTTTGATAATCGATTATTGTTGTGATATTTTATTTACTCGCAAGTGCACGAACCGTACGAAAGTATAGCAACGCAAATACGAGGTCGATCCCACAGGGACTTGATTATGTGAAGAATTTTATTCTAGATTCAATTGAATATTTCTAATCTAATTGGACAAAATTTAATATAAAAAAACAACTAAATATGAAAGTGAATGATTTTAAAGAAATCTTAAATTAAACAAAAACTAAAGATTTTTCTAACTACTAAAAATTAAAACATTAAAAATAAGTTTTCAAATATGAGAAAGAACTAGGACTTGGAATCCACTTATATATTCAAATATAATTTTTACTCAATCATTATTTTTTCCAAACTTAATACACATGATAATCTCGCAACCAAGTCTCGTTATCATGGAGGATATATCAATTAAGCTCTAAAAAACAATTTCTTAAATTTGTTATTTTTCAAAGTTTCAAGAGAAATTCAAATCATTAATTGTATCTCATCAAGAAATCACAACTAATATCTGCTCTTTTAACTTGTCAAACAATTATCAGGATTATTCAAAGCATGAGAAAAACATGATTGAACTCATCTAAAAATAAACCCTAATAATCAATTGGAAAAATAGACAATAAACATTTAAGATCAATATGGAAAAATAAATCATGAGTAAAAATCAAATAGAATATATAAGTTTCATCCTTGCCCTAGCTATGGAGTTTAGCCAAACATAATGTAAAATTCAACAAGATTGATAGTAAAACTTGACATAATTAAAGAAGAAGGGAAGAATTAAACTCTGAAATTGGAGGAAGATGAGAACCCAGGCTGCTGCTCTAGGATGCCGTCGACGCCGCCGGTCGAAGCCGCCGAACAAAGTCGCCGCTGCTCCAGGTCTTCGGCTTTGTTTTTTCCGTTTTCCCGATTCCAGCCTCCTTGATATGATGCGGCTCCTCTCTCTTTATACCCATCATGTCTCTCTTCTTTTTTTTAGGTTTAACGTGGGTTGGGTTGATAATTGAGATAGAATTTGTATAGCAATTGGATCTTGACTTGCACTTGGACTCTAAATCTTCAATCCATTAAAGCTTGGCCCAATTCTCCATCTCTTGAATTTAACATCTTTTTTTATTCCAAAAAGTATATCTGAAAATACGTATAAGAGAAATTAATTTCAACACGAAATATAATAAAAACTTTACCCAACTTATGATTTTAGTGTAAAAATATAACAAGTAGCCTAAAGAGCCAAATATTTCATTATGTAATTTATTTTAACATAAAATGCATTAAAAATATAATAAAGAACTAAAGTATGACCAAATAAAATGTGACAATTTGTAACGTATCAATTATCAGGCTTTGACAATCGACTATCACCCTGTGTCTCTGAAAAATTTGTCTTCATCCTGTTGGAAATTCTAGCAACGGGTTTATCCCATTTTGGGCTATAAAATGGCACCCAAATCCTCTCATTTGATACACAATTCTTCAACATCTCAATACTCTTTCATTGCATAAGTATTCCTATTTTTCTTAGCTATTTGAGAGCCAATTCTTGAAGAAATTGTCGTGTTCTTGAGCATTTACTAGTTCACTCATATCTACTCTTTGTGAGAGTTTTATTCCTGAGTGTTTAAGTGTTGTTATACACTTTAAGGGAGGTTGTTCCTTTGTTGAAAACTCGAAGGAAGTTCTTTGTTCCTTCGTGAGAAGTCTTGGAGTGTGGTATCTCCGAGCAAAGGCGTTGAGGCTCGTGTGACTCGGGTTCTCAAGTTGTATCGGTTTGTTAAGCACCCTTAAGCTTAACGGAGTTAGTGTAGCTCAAGAGAGTCTCTCGGGAGGCTGGATTAGCCACACGTTGTGGTGAACCAGGATAAAATTCGGTGTGCTCCTTCCTTACGCTCTTCACTTTAACGCTCTCGTTTTTAATTTCCTGCGATTTTGTTTTAAACGTTATTCACCCCCCTCTAGCGTTGAGCTTTTATTCTAACAGTTTCTCTAATATATGTTTTGGCGGTTCATTTCTCATTACTATGTTCCCTTTTTAATTTTCATACTTTCATAGAATGGAAGCATAATTCTAAATGTGTGTTTGAAGTTCAATATTTAAGTACTAGGTTCATACATGCACATTGTGCGTAGCATGATAAGTGTTCATTTTAAATTTAAAATGACAAAATTTTGTAATTAGTAAAAAACTCTATGGAACAGTTTTATACACTATAGATCATAAATTTTGATAAAACTCTTTCCAAATAATATGTGTAGCAGAACAACAAGAGCATCCTCCCAGTACTTTTTTGTTTTTATGGTGTTAGCATCCAAATTTTAGATAGGTCGGTGAGATGGAATGCAGAGGAACAACCTATGATTTAATGCAAAGCTTTATTGTGGAGTTACTATTTATGTGATGTTGAATTTTTTTTACGGTAATGCTAGGGTATGTAAGTTCGTGAGGGCGCAGCGGAAATCACCAATTAAGAGCTATGCAAACAAATCATCGAACTATGCTGCAGAGAAGACGCTGCATCACTGTCACATTAATAGATGACAGACAGTGTGCTATAACACTTCTCTGTCACAAGCACACACAGACAGAAGCAGATGATGCAGAGGGTGTTACAACGCCTACTGGGCAGAATGCTGTAACTATAAAATGCGTAAAAAAATAACACCAGATATGTTTACGCAGTTCGGAGCAAATTCTCCTAGTCTGCGGGGCCCACGTCCGTGTAATAGCCCTCCACTAAATCACTAGATGCAAGTTACACCGATACACAACAACATGATGAGACACACTTCTCCGAATTGTTATGACAAAACTTCTAATCTAGGATTTCTAACCCGAACTCTGTTCAGATCCGCTTTGGCTATCACATCTCCACCGAGATCACGAGGACAAACGTGTTGGCAGCCCTTCTCCTTAAGCTCTTGTCCACCTCCTGGTTGTCACGATCTGTTTTTCATTGTAGGACTCCTTCATGTAGATCGTATCTTTCTTCACGCAAGGGAAGCTCCGGGACGCGACGGGAATGCTCTACATCAGCGTATATTCTTTGTTTTCCCTCTCAATCGCTCCAAGTAATTCCCAGGGACCTGCTGCATTTTTATAGGCTCCTCTTAACACAACCATAGTAGGAATAGGATAGTAGAAGTTGGCTTGAACTCTACTTCCTTAATCTTGATCCACAAGTGGCCTAAAGAGTTGGGATTCCTTAGCATGTACAGCTGGAGTTATTATCATGTAATCACAATCCCAATAGGTCTCTAATTCAAATTGCAACTTAAAATCCCGTGCTCAGACCTCTGATCCCGAACAGTGTGTTGCAGCATCGTGCTGTAGCATCTTCTGTGTCACACGCGAAAACTGCAGCAACTCTAGAAGTCTGAATAAAATAAACCTCTCCTAACAAATAGAGGTTTCTACCTAGTAAAACACCTAACAAATATGGGATTCTATTTTGCCAAAATATTAGCCAACACCATGGAACCAACTGGGTACATCAAAAGTATATCTCATTTGTACATCACCACACTAATTATAAAATTTTTATTCACCACTCTTTCTTCTTATCCACATAAAGAAGTGTGTGGTATATAAATGGGGTACAATTTTGCTATATCCCTAAAATTTTTATTTCTTTTAACACTCTGAATCTATAATGTTGAATTTGTATTCGATACTCTATTTATTTAAAGTTTGATTTAGACTTTTGTATCTCGCCATTAAACCTTGGGTCATATTCGATACTCATTAAACCTTGGGTCATACATTCTATTTGCATCTCGTCATCTTCTAATTGTTTTTTAGTATTATGATGTGAGATTGACTGATTGTATGGGTTCCCAATTCCCTTTGTGTGTAGCGGGACACTACCCAGCTTGTCCATGTACTTTTTCTTTCGTTTCAATGGAAGTGTTTATTTTTTCATGTCCATATAATTCTTTAAAACAACGGTTATTTGATTGTTGTATAAATTTTGCTCATAAGTATGAAACTAAAGTTAGAGAGCGTTTCAATGTAAAAATTATTACAGTTTCTCTGAACTTTTAAAATAGTTCTAGGCTTTTAAGAGCTAGACTACTGTTTAAAACGAGTATTCTTAACTTATTTTAAACAACTCTGCCAAAAAAATCATATCTCACAGACAATTGGTATTAGATTACTATTTCTCAGGACTTTAAAAACAGTTGTACGCTTATTACGCACAATTTTCTTAAAAACAGTTTCCTTTACTTATTATAGATAACCGTGAAAAAAAACGATGTAACACATACTACTAGTAATACAATACGGTTTCTCAAGACTTTGAAAATAGTTCTAGGCTTAATAGTCAAGCTATTGATTAAAAAGGGTATTCTTAATTTATTATAGACAACTTATAATAGATTACGGTTTCTTTGAATTTCAAAAGCAGTTCTACGCTATATAAACTACTGTTACAAGGGGGTCTTGTATTCTTATAATAAACAATTCTGCAAAAAAACCATATGAAACATACAACTAACAATACATTACTATTTCTTATAAGTTTAAAAACAGTTATACACTGAGAAACCAGACTATTGTTAAGAAATAGTAGTCTTAACTAATTATTGACAACTGTGGCAATAAAAACTATATTTTTTAATGAAACCGACTACTAATAATAGATGATTGTTTCTTGCAACTTCAAAAACAGTTCTACCCTTAATTCATAGACTATTGTTACAAAAGAGTATTCTATTCCTATTATAAACAACAGTGGCAAAAAAACCATATGAAACAGACAACAAGCAATAGATAACTGTTAGAATAATAGACCAACGCTAGAGGGGGGGTGAATAGCGTTTGATCGTAGAAATCGCAGGAATTAAAAAATTAAAAGAGAAGTAAAGAGAAGAGTAAGAGGCACACCGAATTTTACCCTGGTTCACCACAACTTGTGGCTAATCCAGCCTCCCGAGAGACTCTCTCGAGCTACACTACTATCTCGTTAAGCTTGCGGGTGCTTAACAAACCGTTACAACTTGAGAGTTCGAGTTACACGAACCTCAACGAGTCCTTCAAAGGAAACAGCCCTTCCTTTGAATCTACCGAGAGAAATACTTTCTCTCAAAGTGTCGAAGAACACGAATACACTCAAGAACGAGGCTCTCTTATAGAGTAGATTATGAGTAAACTAAGTACGCTCAAGAACAACTCAACCTTCACACAAAATGGCTCTAGGAAGCTATGGAAAATGATGGTATTTGAATGCAATGAAAGTATGAATGTTGTGAAGTGAATTAGTGAGAAAAACAGACCTAAACACCCCTTTTTATAGCGCCAAAATAGGCTCCAACGGACCAATGCATTAAAGGGGTGATTGGCTTGATTTATGGGGTTGATTAAATGAGAATCTGCAGGATATTGGCTTCCCATCGATGTTTAGACTCAACCATCGCTGGTAAGCCAATTTTCCTTTAGTTTTGAAGCCAACGGTCACCTACCCATCGATGGGTACAAGCTTCCCATCGCTGGGTGGGAGGTTGACTTCCAAACAAGGAAAGAATCAACCTTAAATGACTTTCAACGGTCATGCCTTCCCATCGATGGTTTAACCTTACCATCGCCGGGTTCCCATCGATGGGATAGGTTTCCCATCGCTGGGTAAGGTTGTTCTACCTTGTGTTAATTTTGCACCAAGGCTTTAACAGCGATGGGTAGAACTCCCCATCGCTGTTTGGCATGATTCTGGAAGTTGGTTTGGCTTAGGGACCGCTTACCCATCGATGGGAAGATCTTCCCATCGCTGGGTGGGTGGTTAGCCAAAAGCCCATAGTCTTTGCCTTAACCATGGCCTAGCCAACCGATGCAAAAACCAACCGAAAAATCCAAAGTTCTCCAAAATAAAAACCGAGTGTTTGAAACACTTATTTGATGTATTTGGCTAAGAAATCAAGTGAGTTACTTTAAAAACCACGTCATTTGAGTAAAAACCACGGCTAGCCAAGTTTATGCCGTTTTGAATGATTTTTGTCAAACGAGCAAAAGCGAACGATGGTTTTCAAAGTGTTTTTGTTGGAGAACCGTTTAAACATGCCAAAGAGTGAAAAACAATCACAAAAAGTTGAAAACCACTCGGTTGGTTTGGACGCCAAAAACCAAAGCCGATAACCGAGAGCCAAACGCCGGTTTCTGAAGCCCGAACGCTGGATTGCTTGGTTTTTGGTTTGGGCGAACACCAAGTGTTTTTAATGACTTAAACAAGTTTGAAAAACATTTTTATGATGTAAGAAATGCAATGAGAGATTTTAGCCTAAAGAGCCGAGGTGTAAAGATTGGGTCGGTCTTGATCACAATGAAGACCGACTCAACGACACTAAGACTAAGGTCTTCGTTCTTGGTCTTCTTTTGGCTCTTCTTCTACTCTTCATTCTTCGCCTTGTATATTCAATGTTTGACTTGGTCACGGCGGTTTGGCATTATCAAAACCTGTCATAAACAAACACGGCTTTAGTATGAAAACGTGACAAACCCGTGTTTCAACCATTTCCCCCTTTTTGATAATGGCAAACGAGACGAGGTTATGCATAGGAGGATAATTTTGAGACTTTTAAAAAGTGTTCCCCCTTAAAAGATGACATTTGATTTTTAAAAAATTCCCCCTCAATTTATGCATAACCTGGATATCTTCCCCCTTTTGACATTAACAAAAAGAATTAAAAGTAAACTTTAGAATTTAAAAGTGAACTTTTATTCATTAATAACGGAGAAAATGCGGAGTACAACGGAATTGAAATAAAAAATGCAATTAAAGTAGGGAAAGGAGAGAGAGAAGAGTCTAGGCAGCGGCGTCCTCGTCCTCGGCGTCATCGTCTTCTTTGTCGTCCTCGACGTCCATGGGATCCCCGTCGACCGCGTCCTCAAAGTCGGCCTCGTCGGGGGAGGAAGACGGAGCATAGGAGTCATCCTCCTCGTCCTCGCCTTCATAGTTTTGACCGAGGAAGGTGTTGTCAAAGGGCGGCGGGACGTAGTTGATGCCGCGGAAGTACGCCCTCATGTCGTGGTGTTGGCGCTGCAGCGACCAGTCCATCCTTTCCAGGTACTGGCCCATGCCATCCACGGTGATGGTTAGCCGATTCAGGGTATCGGCTATGGACTGTAAGGAGGCCTTGGCGGGAGCGGGGGTTGGAGCTCGACTTGGTCCTGTGCCGGTTTCGTCACCGGACTTCTTCCGGAAGGTGTTGTCTTGGATGATCCAAATCTTCGTCATCTTTGTGTCCGGGCCGGCGATATGGATGTCGGAGGCAACAATGAGGTCCATGACGAGGAAGGCGTATGGCAAGCTCCGCTTGGTGGTGATGGAGGCGCAATCCGCCATGTGAATAATGACGTATTTTTCCCAATTGATCGAGGCGCCATGGATGATAGCATGAACCGCCTTGAGATCCTCGTTGGAGAGACTGGTGTGGCTACTGTCCCGGGGGCGAAGAATCCGAGTGAGGATGTATAGGAGAAGACGCTTTTCCGGTGGGGCGGAGTGGATGGTTGGTGCGCCGCTGTGACGGACGAGGTTGGTGATTCCAAGCTCTTGGATGACCACCGCCTCGTTGTTTAGAATCCAATCATCGCCACCATAAGTTGCGATGTCGTCACCGCGAGTGGGCAAGCCTGCGACCCGAGCAAAGGTAGCCAAATCAAACTCTAAGTGATAGAGATTGATGCTGCTCCAGATGGTGTCCCCGTCTCGGCGGAAATTGGAGTAGAAGGCCCGGACATAGGCGGGATTGAACGAGGTGCGGCTCTTGGAGACGAAGGGCCACAAACCCGACTCCTTGAGTTGATCGTCGAGGTCGTGGTATCCCTTCTGCTGAGGGAACAACTCGGGCAGCACCCTTGGTGGTGAGATGCGGCGTTTGGCGAAGTGGGTTATGAAGCGAGTGAGTTCTTCCTCTGAGCCGAACTCCAAGAAGGATCCGTCCAGGTATGGGAAGGGTTGAGGCGCAGAGGTTGTGGCCTCGGCGGTGACCTTCTTCTTGGAAGCTTTGCTCTTGGACTTTCCACCCGTCATTGTTGACTAGATTATGAAGAAAAAGTGATGAATGATGCAAAGATAGGATAGAGGAATGAAGTATGGATGTTAAATGTGATTAGGAATGACCAAATATGGTGTATATATATAGGGAAGGGGGATAAAACGGATGGAATTCAAAAAAAATGACTGTTGGGCATTAAATCTGGTGCCCAACGGTTAAAAAATTTGAATTGCTGCAGGCTTCCCAGCGATGGGTAGGAGTTCCCATCGATGGGAAGGACGACACTGGAAAGCGAAGGAGAAAACAATGGCTGCCTTCCCAGCGATGGTAAACCTCACCCATCGATGGGAAGGTGGCTTCTGGAAATCCGATAGAGCGCTTTAAAAAAAAATAGTCTCAAACACCCAGCGATGGGATAAAGTTCCCATCGATGGGTAGGGAGGTTCTGGAAAAAAATTTTGAAACTAAAATCATTCACCCAGCGATGGGATAAAAGATCCATCGATGGGTAGGGTGAAATTTTTTTTTTGACAAAAGTCCTTCACCCAGCGATGGGATGAAATACCCATCGATGGGTAAGGTGTTTCTAGAAATCCGTTAAAAGTTTAAAAAAAATAGAGTCAATTACACATCGATGGGAGAAGGTACCCATCGATGGTAAGAGAGGTTCTGAAAAAAAGGAACACTTCCCTCCCAGCGATGGTACAACCTACCCATCGCTGGTTCCCCCTGATTTCCAGAATTCTTCACTTTGATCCGTCCCTGCAAAAAAGAGTTATAAAACCCTCCGATGCTCAAGTTAGTAAACGTTTAATCAAAGATAATAGAGTGATAAAATGCACAAATTAGATCATCGTGGAGTCAAGGATTCCGAGTTCGCTACGAATGCGGAAGAACGACTCTTTCTCTAAAGGTTTTGTGAAAATGTCGGCTAATTGGTTGTGTGTTTCAACAAACTCAATTTCGACATCACCTTTGAGAACATGATCTCTAATGAAATGGTGCCTAATGTCAATGTGTTTCGTCCTTGAGTGAAGAACAGGGTTCTTCGTCAAGCTAATGGCGCTAG
This sequence comes from Cuscuta campestris, assembly GCA_900332095.2. Lineage (NCBI taxonomy): Eukaryota > Viridiplantae > Streptophyta > Magnoliopsida > Solanales > Convolvulaceae > Cuscuta > Cuscuta campestris. Next base: position 619,538 of record OOIL02000624.1, on the reverse strand, counting down.
TATTGTCACAACGAAGAGGAACGTGACTGATACTAAGGCCATAGTCCACGAGTTGTTGCTTCATCCAAAGGATTTGAGCACAACAACTACCGGCGGCAACGTATTCCGCTTCGGTTGTGGATAACGCAACACTGACTTGTTTCTTACTGAACCATGAAACTAAAGAGCTACCAAGTAAGTGGCAAGTCCCACTCGTACTTTTACGGTCCAATTTGCAACCGGCAAAGTCCGAGTCGGAGTAACCAACGAGATGACACGAAGAGCCTTTAGGATACCACAGTCCAACGTTAACCGTGCCTACAAGGTATTTCATGATCCGTTTCACCGCCGTTGAGTGCGATTCCTTCGGGCATGATTGATACCTTGCGCAAAGGCATACGCTAAACATGATATCCGGCCTACTAGCGGTAAGGTAGAGAAGGGATCCGATCATACCTCGATACTTTTTGACTTCAACTTCCTTACCCTTTTCGTCTTTGTCTAGGTGGTCGGACGTGCTCATCGGGGTCGCCATTACTTTGGCATTTTCCATTTCGAATCGTTTTAGGAGCTCCTTGCAGTATTTTGTTTGGCAAATGAATGTGCCATCTTTCATTTGCTTGACTTGGAGTCCCAAAAAGAATGTAAGCTCACCCATCATGGACATCTCAAATTCGCTTGTCATTAACATTGAGAATTCCTTGCACAAAGACTCGTTAGTAGCACCGAATATAATATCGTCTACATAAACTTGAACCAAAAGGATGTTATTGTTTTTANGGGGTGCTTGTTTAAGACCGTAGAGCGCTTTCTTGAGTTTGAAGACATGGTCGGGAAACTCAAAGTCTTCAAACCCCGGGGGCTGGTCAACATACACTTCCTCTTGAATAAAACCATTGAGGAAGGCACTCTTAACATCCATTTGATAAAGTTTAAAATCCATAGACGAAGCAAAAGCAAGAAGTAAACGAATAGCTTCTAAACGTGCTACAGGTGCATAAGTTTCTTCGAAATCAATGCCTTCTTCTTGATTGTAGCCTTTAGCTACGAGCCTAGCTTTGTTTCTAGTGATTATTCCATTTTCATCTAGTTTGTTACGGAACACCCATTTCGTACCAATAATCGTACGATCATCGGGTCTTGGCACCAATTCCCAAACGTCATTCCGTTTGAATTGGTTTAGCTCCTCTTGCATAGCCAAGGTCCAATGTTCATCGTTTATTGCTTCGGAAATGGTTGTAGGTTCAATTTGAGAAACAAAAGCCATGTGTGCTACGGTATCCCTAAGTGAGTTGCGAGTACTTACCCCACGGTTGATGCCACCGATTACATGGTCAAGCGGATGGTTCTCTTTTGTTCTCCATGCTATGGGAAGCTCGATTGCTTCTTCTTCGTGTTCCTCTTGTTCTTCTTCTTCCTCCTAATTTTCTTCCTCACCTTGGTTAGTCGTTTGAGGTATTTCCTCAGTTTGCGGCTGTGTGTTGATGTATATTCCCGTGTTGTCTTCATCGTCATCAACATGGATTCTCTCTACTGAACCGACGCCGATAATTTTTCCCTTGCTATTATCTCCAAAGACTACGTTTCCTCCTTTAGCGGGTTCGATTTGTAGGAACTTGGATGCATCTCCGGTCATGTGCTTGGAGCATCCGCTATCAAGGTACCACAGTACACTTGACGCTTTCAAGCATACCTACAAAGATGATTTAATAAGATTTAGGTACCCAAGTCTTTTTGGGTCCTTGAGTGTTAGGTGCAAAGTGGTAGTGTGATTCATTTTGTGCCCAATGCCTATGCCTAGTAAAGCAAACGGGAGCTATATGTCCTACCCTATTGCAATAATGGCAAACTACGTTTGGGTTGTGCATCCTCCTAGGTTGGTAGTAGTTGCTAGGGGGGCTAACCATATTCATCCTGTTTTGAGAGAACATTGGTTTTTGAAAATTTTCCCTTCTAGGTGGCCTAGATTTATTTTGTCTATTTGAAAAATTATTTTTATGCACAAAATCATTTTGATGATTTTTCCTAGGTTGTCTAGCATGCATATTTTCATTCCTAGGTTTTTGTCTAGGTGGTCTAGTGTCCCTAGGTTGACTAGATTTTCTATTTTCCTGATTTTTAACTTTCTTATGTTGAGCCTTAGGAGGTTGTCTAGGTGTTTGCTCAACGTTTTTATCCTTAGATTCATTTTTATCAAAACCTATTCCTTCCTTAGAAAAATGCATAGTGTCTAGGAGTAAATTAAGATCTTTGTGTGGTGTATTAAACTTCTTAACCGTACTCTCAAGTTTTGCAACCTTTTCTTTTAAAGTTTTGCAAGATTCACATTCACTTGAAGAACTATCTGGTTTGTCAGCGATTCTTTTGCCATAAAATTTGTTTTCTTGTTTCAGCCTTTCATTATCTTTTTCCAGCTTTTCAAAATCATTTTCAAGGGTTGAAAGACGTTTCTTTAATGATTTATTGGTTTTAGAAGCGCTAACAAATTCGTCATAAAGCTCATGAAGTGCTTCTTGCATTTCTTCAAAAGTATAAGAGTCGGAAGAAATGGTACATACCTCTTGAATGTCGTCGGTTTGATCTTCATGCGCCATGAGGCAGAGGTTGGTGGCTTCCTCCTCTTCTTGATCAGTTGACTCGTCGCCGGATTCGCCACCCCATGAGATATAGGCTCGTTGCTTTTTGAAACCAGGTTTGTCCTTGCTGCTTTTGCCTTTTGGACATCTTGGCATGATGTGGCCTATCTCGCCACAGCCATAGCACTTTGGGGGACCGTCGTGCTTTCTTCCTTTGCGCTCAAATTCCTTCTTCATAAATTTGTGGAATTTCTTGATGACGAGACCGAACTTATTGTCATTATCGCTTGAGTCTTCTTCCACGGTCTCCTTGGTTACTTTCAGTGCTATTCCCTTCTTCTTTTGTTCATCCAAAGACGGGGTTAGAATAGTAGATTCATAAGTTTTGAGGTTACCTCTCAGCCCGTCGATGGTGACATTTGAGACTCCGATGGATTCATAGATTGCATCTGCCTTTGATCTCCATTCGGGTGTGAGACTTCGCAGGATTTTTCTCACAAGATCCTTGTTGGCGTAAGTCTTCTTGAGTGCATGAAGGTCGTTGATGATCTTTGAGAACCGATCGAACATGTCATCGATCTTTTCGCCTTCCTTCATCCTGAACATCTCGTACTCCTGCGTTAGGAAGTCAATTTTGGCTTCCCGAACTTGGTCCGTACCTTCATATGTGACCTCTAGCTTGTCCCACATTTCTTTTGCAGTGGTGCAGCAAGAGATCTTGCGATAGTCATCAGGATTGACAGCACAGTACAACATGTTGATTGCCTTGGCGTAGTTCTCCACCTTTTTGATGTCCTCAGCATCAAATTCGTCCTCGGTCTTTGGGACAAGTTTTTCACCGACCTTCTTCATTGGAATTTCCTCGCCATTCTTGATGACCAACCACAACTGAAAGTTGGTTGAGCGGATATAAATTCTCATCCGCTCTTTCCAATATGTGTAGTTGGTGCCATCAAAGAGCGGTGGCCTAGAGGTTGATTGACCTTCTCCAATTCCTGCATAAAGATTTCTAGAAGAAGAACCCATGATCGCTTTACTCTCAAACGGTTAAGTTTGGACGCGAGTTAGGCTCTGATACCAATTGTTAGAATAATAGACCAACGCTAGAGGGGGGGTGAATAGCGTTTGAT
>OOIL02000624.1:569765-615510 GCA_900332095.2 Cuscuta campestris | reverse complement strand
GATTGGCTTGATTTATGGGGTTGATTAAATGAGAATCTGCAGGATATTGGCTTCCCATCGATGTTTAGACTCAACCATCGCTGGTAAGCCAATTTTCCTTCAGTTTTGAAGCCAACGGTCACCTACCCATCGATGGGTACAAGCTTCCCATCGCTGGGTGGGAGGTTGACTTCCAAACAAGGAAAGAATCAACCTTAAATGACTTTCAACGGTCATGCCTTCCCATCGATGGTTTAACCTTACCATCGCTGGGTTCCCATCGATGGGATAGGTTTCCCATCGCTGGGTAAGGTTGTTCTGCCTTGTGTTAATTTTGCACCAAGGCTTTAACAGCGATGGGTAGAACTCCCCGTCGCTGTTTGGCATGGTTCTGGAAGTTGGTTTGGCTTAGGGACCGCTTACCCATCGATGGGAAGATCTTCCCATCGCTGGGTGGGTGGTTAGCCAAAAGCCCATAGTCTTTGCCTTAACCACGGCCTAGCCAACCGATGCAAAACCAACCGAAAAATCCAAAGTTCTCCAAAATAAAAACCAAGTGTTTGAATCACTTATTTGATGTATTTGGCTAAGAAATCAAGTGAGTTACTTTAAAAACCACGTCATTTGAGTAAAAACCACGGCTAGCCAAGTTTATGCCGTTTTGAATGATTTTTGTCAAACGAGCAAAAGCGAACGATGGTTTTCAAAGTGTTTTTGTTGGAGAACCGTTTAAACATGCCAAAGAGTGAAAACCAATCACAAAAATTTGAAAACCACTCGGTTGGTTCGGACGCCAAAAACCAAAGCCGATAACCGAGAGCCGAACGCCGGTTTCTGAAGCCCGAACGCTGGATTGCTTGGTTTTTGGTTTGGGCGAACACCAAGTGTTTTTAATGACTTAAACAATAGTTAATCAACAGTCGTCTGATACTATTTTTGGCATAGTGAATTGATTTAGAGATAAAAAATGAAACTTATTTATTAATTGATTTTTTAGAGAATTGAAATTTTTATTACAAATGAAATAATATTATCTTAAAATTATCTTATTTATTACTCCCTCCATCCACAAATAAACTTCCCATTGTGTGTTACGATGTTTGACTGAGTTTTTTTAAAATCATTTTATATGAAAAATGGTGTAAAATTTAAAAATAAAAATTACATATTAAAAAATTATATCAAAAGATCTACAAAACTAGAAGTGACATGACTATATTATTTTATCAAATGGGTGACGAAAATAGGCCAACAAAGTGAATAAAGTTTGACCATGTGAATAGTGAACGAGAAGTTTATTTGTGGACGGAGGGAGTAGTTAAAAGATTTTTTTTTATAAATGAAAAGAGTTAAAAATACTATATTGAATTGGAAATTAAAGAAAATTATCATAAAAAAGAATTTTTCTTTTCCATAATTAAGCTTATTCAAAGATTCCATACCAATTCATTGAATTTGCATTTTATATATCTTAAATTAGGTGACATATTAGGTGTCAAAACAAATATTCTATAAAAATTTTTAATAGGTGAAGAAGACATTTTATTTAATAGGTATTAAAATATGTATAAATATAATCAAACGAATATAATGTAAACATATAATGAAAAAATATATAATTTATGTATAGGTGAGGAGTGTATTTTATTTATTATTATAAAGGGTTTTTTTATATTTTATGATTTACGAAATTCGAGACGGGTATTGAAAATATTTTTACGTAGAGTTGTGAAAAAATAATATGGTATTAAAGATAATAAATTTTAGGGAGAATGATTTTAATTCGAAATTTCGAGTTATGAGTTTAGAATAAGTAATTATCATTCTCGGAAAAAAGTAAAAAAAAAGTTAAATAGTTGAAGAGTGTAAAATTGGTTAATATACTGCCACTTAATATGCCGCATGTGAAGTCCTTAAGATGCGACATGTCAAGTTTTTAATTTGCCACATGTCAAGTTCTTAAGAATTGAACTCTCAAATTTATATATATAAAGGAAATGATATATACCCCGTGAGATTAATGAAACATCCTCAAGTTCCATTCACAAATTTTACATGGTCTCATAGCAAAAGTCTCTGTGTTTTTGTTGCACCCTCCGATTATGTTGTGGAGTAAATACACAAGAGGTTTGAATGCACACACCCATCTCATCATAAAATTGACAAAGCGGGGTATTGAGAAATTCAGTCTAATTTTCTGAACAGAACGCGCTTTGATAATCTTGGAATGTTGTGTATTAATCATGGCAAAAAACTGTTTTAGACACGAAGTTATCTCACTTTTAGTTTTAATAAGGTAGACCCAAAAAAAGGGGAATAATCATCAACAATAATAAGAAAGTAATGTGCACCAAAAGACATTCATGTAAGATAAGGCCCCCAGAAATCGCAATGAAATAAATCAAACACACCATCAGCTTTATTAGAATTAATGAGAAAGGTCGAACGAGTTTGTTTAGACAAAAAAATTCACAAGACTTCAATTGTTGGACAATAGACTTATTTTTATTTGAACCAAGAAGAGATAAACATCTGATGACGGATCACTCAGATGTTGATGAAGAGTAACTAGCATCACTCCCGTGCGTTGCACGGGTCATACTTATATTACTAAAATAAGATCATTTCTGAAGGTTACAATTTCTTATCTAATACTCCATTCGTCTCTGAAACATTTTCCCCTTTCATTTTTCCTTTATCCCACAAACTCCTTCCTTTTTCTATTAAAATTACTTTTACCCTTACTTTTTCATACCCTAGCTATCACATCATCCCTTTTTACTAATAATCTATCTATCACATCTTACTTTTATCAATCACATCAAGGGTATTTTTGGAAAGTCAACACCAAAATATCTCTCCCTTAATTTTCCAAAAAGTCAATAACGGAACTTCTTCGGGACGAAGGGAGTAGAATATAAATATTTTATTATTTTAAGGTACAAAAGTTAATTGCTTTACAAATAACGAAAGATTTCTTTATAAACTACATTACTCGTATAATTTTTATATATCAAACTTTTAAAAATTTATTTATTTAAAGACTTATTCATGATTTTCTACTCCGAAAGCATGAATCTTATTTAAGAACTTAAGAGAGTGTAAGTCATTCAAAAAATTTGAAAGAGGCTAATCACGAAAAGTGATTGAGAATGACTGTATTTAAAGTATGAAAAAATTAAAGTATTTTTCTATTTCCATGCATCTAATTTTTTCTGGGTAAATTATCAATTAGTGGTTGATTGTTCAACATATAAAGGTATATATTATTCAATATGTTTCCATGTATTAAAGGCACACCTCTTAAAAACGATGTCTCCATAAAACGTTTGGACCTGGATCTCTAAATGGAAACATTATTTAATTGAAAGCTTATTTGGTTAGAATTATTACACGATATTAATAACTAAGTACGATAATATTATTACACAGTATATTATTATTATTATTATTTTTTTTCATGACAATAAATTAATAATGATTAAATACATTAATATTATTGCACGATATATTAGTATTATTATTTTTTCTACATGGTAATACATAATTTATTCTTGCTACAAAGTAATTTATGATTTAATTATTATTTCTATATTCAACACTTAACATATGTGCCACCATTTCTATGTATTACTTTGACATTTTTTATATTTAATTTATTTTATTATTTTTTATTTTTATTTTTTTAATTGTGCCTTCCTTAAATGCATAAACTTATATATTTAAATTTCTTCATAAAATATTTGGCACCGAATCTCTAAATGGAAACATAATTAAATTGAAAGCTTATTTTCTTAACAAAATGGTTTGTATGATTAAAATGGTTTGTCTCTTAATTGGAAATTATATAAATTACGAAACTGTAAATTTAATGCATTGATTAAAAAATTTACACCTTAACGTGATTATTACCTTTTATGGACAAATATTATTTTTAGTTGAATGGTAATCATTTTTTTATTATATCAATTCCAATTTTATAAAAAAGTTGGTATTAGAAAAGAAGTTTATATAAATAATATTTTTTATATTTTGTTTCCTTTTTAGAAATATATTACGCATGCAAAATTTCCTTTAATTTATCATTCTAAATAAGAATAGAGTAATTAAGTAATTATGCATGTGAAATTATTCTAAAAAGGAAACAACGTAGATCTTGTTTGAGAAATTAGTCCCTTCCTTTTTTTATCACAATTAAGTAATTATGCATGCAAAATTTCCTTTAATTTATCATTCTATTATTCTTAAAAGTATTTTTCTTTTAAGAATAGAGTGATTAAGTAAATAATTACCTATTTAATTAGGCATAAATAATTACTTTTTGATAAAATAATCAGGCATAAATTATTCCAAATAATTATAATAATAATAGTAATAATTAGGCGTAAATAATTACCTATTTAAAAAGGAAACAAAATATAAAAAATCTCTCGCAGTGTCCCTTCTTATTTTCGTATGGGTAGCTTTCCTATTTTCGTAAAAGGAAACGAAATAAACATTCGAATTATTGCAAAATAAGTATAATTGGTAGCTTTCCTTTTTTTTTCCTTCAAATCAATAATAAATATACGAATTTTATACTTTGTATTTATTTAATATATGCACGGGATTTGCTTTTTTGTAATCACTTAATTCATTAAATACCTTTCTTTTGTTTCCCTTTTTAAGAATACGGTACTTATGCATTCTTACAATATTGTATAAATGTGTTTCCGAATAATTAATACTTTTTTTCGTTACAAATTATTAATTATTTTCATTTTTTTCGTTACAAATTATTAATTACTCATATTTTTTTGCCAAGGCATCTAACACGTTAAATCTAAATTATTAATAATTTCCGTTTTATATTGTTTATCTATTAAATATACTCGGATTCTTTTTTTAATCTAACCAATCATTTCCGTGGGAATAAATTAATTTTTTCCATTACAATTATTATTAATTAGTAATTTATAATAAATATATATACGAATTATTGCAAAATAAGTATAATTGGTAGCTTTCCTTTTTCCTTCAAATCAATAATAAATATATGAATTTTATACCGTGTATTTATTTAATATATGCACAGGATTTCCTTTTTTGTAATCACTTAATTCCGTAAATACCTTTCTTTTGTTTCCCTTTTTAAGAATATGGTACTTATGCATTCCAAAAAATGAAACTATCTAATTATAATATTGTATACATATGTTTCCTTTTAAAGCCTTTTTATGCGATATATATTTAATACGTATGAATTATCTTACAATATTGTATAAATATGTTTCCAAATAATTAATACTTTTTTCGTTACAAATTATTAATTATTTTCATTTATTTCGTTACAAATTATTAATTATTTTCATTTCTTTCGTTACAAATTATTAATTATTTTTACCAAGGCATCTAACACGTTAAATATAAATTATTAGTAATTTCCGTGGGAATAAATTAATTTTTTCCGTTACAATTATTATTAATTAGTAATTTAGATATAAAATTGTGTAATTATGTTAATGTCGTATTTAAATGTGATTCCTTTTAAAGCCTTTTTTGCGGTACTAATTTAATACTTATTTCCTTTTTTCTCCTTTTCATCCGCAGTAAATATGGGCCGTAGATGCATAGATTGACAAATATCAATGGCTCATAAGGCTTGGCAAATGGGCGGGAAAAAGCATGGGCATAATTCCCCTGCTTTTAAGAATAGGTTGATTGATTGGGTCAGTACTAGCAACAAAAGTTGAGGATGACGTTGGTTTGAAAATGAATACTCCCTATCGGAACTCACCCATTCCAATCTCCATCTTCGATGTAAGGTCCTATATTACACAACAAAGTTCATTAAAAAGTACACAAGTACACAACAGGCATTATCTCGAATAAGACATCTGACAGTTATCAAGTGAAATTGTAATGTAGGAACGTAGAGCATATTATTAAGAACCAATGTACTGGATAGTCTCACATGCCCTTTTCAGGTGGCATGAATACGAGAAGCGCTAAGGAAACAGACAAAGTCTAGAGCTACATCCTCCAAGGAAAACAAATGATCAAGATAACCTGTCATGTGATGACAAGTACCACTATCAATTAACTAGGCTCAAGAGGACTGAGTCATACCTAGATAAGTGTGAGACACAGAGGCCTCAAGCATGGACATTTGATCAGGAAGCGCTCCCCCTTATTTGCTAGAAGCAACATGTGCGGCGGCCTTGCCGCTGCTACACGCCGATGATAGAAGAGTTTTAAGTTGAAGTCAACCTTCCCAAAAGAGTCAGTTTTCCCAGAGTGTCGTGTCGCTTGAGGAGTAGACGGAGGGAATTAGCTAATTTTTCTAATCATGCAAAGGTTAGGACGAGTCTAAAATTCTTTTCAATTCGATTTGTGAAAAGAAATACTACACTACTGTGCGATTTTGGAAGAATGAAAATAAATAGTACAAGTATAGGACTAGACTTTGGCCCAAGGCATTATGTAGCTAGGTTAACTACAATACTGTTGTCACTTTGGGCCAAGGCATTATATAAGTTAACTATAATTGAAAATTTTATTCTGAACAACTTTTCCTTCTGTGCCAATTTCAAATCTTGAATCATTCGAGAGATATGATTAGTTGTTTTAGTTTGGCTCTCATTTTATAACATTTTTTGAAGTCATCTATCCCAAATATTTTTCTGAGCGAAATTGTCTTTTGCGCCAACTCAAGATAACACTCTATTTGGTTAGTCCATATTTTTGCTTCTTTTCTCTATTATTGCTCTATAGCCTTACAACTGTTCACTTTGACACTTTTATACTGTTATTTTACCCAACTTTTATTCTTTTTCAACAGAAACATAACTTTTGTGCAATTTTACAATTATGAATAAAAACATATAAAAATGAGAATTTGTCTCAGTTGATCCAAAATTGGACAATAGCACATTAATTATGGAGCAGATAAGTGCGTTCGAAACAGACTTATCAGGCGACGATGACCCACTGGTAGCCGAAGGTGCTGGCTAAACCTCACGGCCACAACCACCTTACGAGGTGCCACGACCTCCTTGCGAGGAAGATCCCTGACCGCCACCTCCCCTTCCATAATGAGCCAGAAAACCAATGAGCTCAAAACACGTCTCAACATTGTGATTAGTACGACCGCAATGGGAAGACACCATTTTGCGGGAGGATGTGAGCGTCAAGTCGCAAAGGCCACAGACTCCGTGCAGTTATCACGGCTACAGATGATGCTACTGTGTCGTTCCTCCTTGTCGCCATGAAAATGCCATGTCGAGAACTAGTTCGGTCCTAATAATCTGAAATTGAATAGCCCCAAATTGCTCACTATTCAAACCAAGTAAAAAATCCACAGTTTTCTCGCGCTCAATGCGCGCACGAGTGGTGGTGGCTGTGACATGCATGCAGCCTCGTGTTGGAACTGTTCCACCATATAATTGATTCTAAACAATGATGAATTAATTATAGTAGGAGACATCACACTTTGACCCTTCTGGCTAAGAGCATTCAGTTTGGAATTTAACTCATAAATACGAGGACCATTTGAACAAGTATACCTTTTCTTCAGATCATCCCATAATTCATGTGCAATAGTATGAGAAACTATACTGGATTGGATTGACTCAACAACACTATTTAAAATCTAACTGCATATGATCTGATTATTTGCATAGCATGCAGACATCTCATGTTCACCAATAGGTATAGATGACCAAAAAATAGACTTCCCTTGTATAATGGGCTTATTAGTAATGGGCATGTAATCTTGTGTACGGTGTACTATGTATATATGTTGGAATTTTTGGCATTTTTAATAGCCATTAAATGAACCAACTTGGGTATATTTGTCAATAGGTCCACTAACGATTTTAACCGTTAAGTAATGGACGTGTGCTCTCTTAAATGAGATAAATATTTTGATAATTTATACACCAAAAATGGTAGAGGGTGAATGAGAAATTGATTCTCAGAGTTAACCCGTTAATAGAAGAATATGGTAAGGATTGCAATTTTGCAATTTTACTGAACCAATCTTCTATTATTAATTTTACGTATTGTTTAAAATTAGTCCATTTTTATGGAGTTAACTGGCCATTAATCTCCAATTATTCGGGACAAATTTTAAACAGAGCGTAGCGTAATGGACGTGTTAATGGCTATTTAATCACCATTAACACGTCATTAGTGTGCCACAAATGCCATGGTTTAATACTAAGAATAAATTGTGTAAGTTACACTTTTTAATTTCTTAGTTATAAAAACATATCAAGGGGCTCTCTATTTTTTGGTGGTTGTTTCATACGTGAGGAAGTAAAAAAAAGAAAGGGAAAATACTTTCTTGTTTTTTTTAGAGAGAGCTCTTGATTTTCCGGCCAAATTTCAGGCAACCCCCTTCAAAGTTTTTTTTGGTCGCCAACGTTCCTACGTTGTTTTTGTTCGTTGGTGTGTGGTTGGTCCGTACAATCTCCACACATGATAGCGGTTTTATCCTGGGAGAAGAGTGCCCACATTTTTCCGATACGGTAGGCGGGCACTACTACCTTAAGGACAACTCCGGCGACTCCGCTATCCTTCCACGGTGTTTTATTTGCAGGTTCAGTTCATAAAGACCTCGTTGCATTTTGCCCTAGGACATAATGTCCTTGCTGTCCAGTGCATAATGTCCTCGCAGCCCAGTGCATAACGTCCTCGCTGTCCAGTGCATAATGTCCTCGTTGTCTAGTGCTTAATGTCCTCATACAACAAGGCTTTTTTAAGATATAGAAATTTATTTTCAATTCTGTTTATCTTGTAATATTCTGAATAAGTTATAAATTCAGAATTTTATTTATTTTTATTTTCCGGGGCCGTTCATCTTCCCTGTCCGTTGTAATCCGTACAAAAATTATACCAATCTTAAGGTAGTTGTCATATCCATGCACGATGGCGGGTATGGACGGATTCTGTTTTGACGCTCACACCAGAAACGGGAGTAGTTCCGGGACTCCGGTTGTGAACGTTTCGGCTGGATTGGGTGGCTCTGTTGGGCAGACCACTCCGATCAACGTTCCTTTTGGATCGAGTGCGGCCATGGGGTCCACTCCGATCACCACCTTCGTTGGATCGAGCGCGACTATGGGGTCCGCTCCAGTCACTTGGGTTAATGGACCAACCGCGGCTACGGCCGCAATGGTCACCCCACTCGCACCGAATATGGCTTCGGCCATACCGGTCATTCCCTCACTGGGACCGAACACGGGTGTCTTCACATCCACACCGGTCAGACATCCTACTGTCATGCTGCCTACGAACTCTGTCAAAGAACTGGAAAAGTTCACAGGTGTTGGCTTTAAAGTATGGCAGCAAAGGATGTTATTTTGGCTTACCACCCTCAACCTTTCGAGGTACTTGAGGGAGGATCCCCTGTTGTGGGGGAGAACACGGACGAGCCAACAGTTCAGGCTAAGGAGGCATGGATAGCGAATAACTATACGTGCCTTAACATTATCCTAAATTGTTTGAGCGATGCCTTATATGTTGTTTATAGCAGAGTGGCATCCGCAAAGGAATTGTGCATCAAGTAACTCCGCCATACACACCCCAATCAAATGGTGTGGCGAAACGTAAAAATTGCGCTCTCAAAGATATGATGAATGCGATGTTACTCAGTTCGGGGCTACCCCAAAATATGTGGGGGAGGCTATTTTATCTACCAATTATTTGTTAAATAAAATACCTCGAAAGAAACTCGATAAGACTCCTTACAAGTTGTGGTATAATAGGAAACCTTCCTATAAATACCTGAAAGTGTGGGGGTGCCTTGCAAAAGTGTTAGCACCACCACCAAAGAAAATAGAGATTGGTCCAAAGACTGTTGATGGAATCTTTATTGGCTACAGTGGTAGCGCGTATCGATTCTTAGTGTATAGGTCTGATAATGCAGAAATACATAAGAACACGTGCAAAGAGTAACATGTATAATGGTAAGTCTAGACATATTCATCGTAGACACAAAACCATTAGACAACTTCTCACAACTGGATTATCACAATTGACTATGTGAAGTCAAAAGATAATCTGGCGGATCCGCTAACCAAAGGGTTAACAAATGAGTTGCATGAGAAGTTGGTGGCAGAAATGGGTTTGAAGCCCTTGTGCTAGGACAGTCCTATGAAGGAAAACCCAACCTGGCTGGTACCCAGGTTCAATGGGACAACCTACTTGTAGGATGAAGTGTGGTCACTGTGGGGGCAGTACCGGAACCTCCGGTTAGTCCCTTTTGTTCCTACTGAAGACAATGACTCCCGAAAAGGATGAGGTTAGCATAATATAAATATGCTTTAATGATTCTTTACCAATAGACACGGTGGTTTAAGTGGAGTAATCGGGATACTCTTAAAGAATCACCTATGTAAGAGTGAAGTGTGGTCGCTTCAAACGGAGGATCTTGGGCTTAGTCCTCTAAACACTCTCGCAGAACTAGGCGCGTGTCCCACGACCTAAATGGGCACAACCATGAGAACAGAATGACGTTTGGTTGGAATCTGTGTATGGAATACTATCGTTTACACAAACGGCAGTACAGTTCAAAGACATCGCGTTCTACTGAACAGCCAGTAAAGAAGGTATACTTTACAAGGGACATGTTCAAAAGTGGAGACACTTACCTGTTCTTTGCAGGTTTTCAACCGTGGGATGTTGTTGACCCCCAAATCAATTTTTCATTCATGTAGGAGATTGTTGGAATTTTTGGCATTTTTAATAGGCATTAAATGGACCAACTTGGGTATATTTGTAAATAGGTCCACTAACGGTTTTAACCGTTAATTAATGGACGTGTGCTCTCTTAAATGAGATAAATATTTTGATAATTTATACGCCAAAATGGTAGAGGGGGAATGAGAAATTGATTCTCAGAGTTAACCCTTTAATAGAAGAATATGGTATGGATTGCAATTTTGCAATTTTACTGAACTAATCTTCTATTATTAATTTTACGTATTGTTTAAAATTAGTCCATTTTTACAGAGTTAACTGGCCATTAATCTCCAATTATTCGGGACAAATTTTAAAAAGAGCGTAGCGTAACGGACGTGTTAATGGCTATTTAATCACCATTAACACGTCATTAGTGTGCCACAAATGCCATGGTTTAATACTAAGAATAAATTGTGTAAGTTACACTTTTTAATTTCTTAGTTATAAAAACATATCAAGGGGCTCTCCATTTTTTGGTGGTTGTTTCATACGTGAGGAAGAAAAAAAGAAAGGGAAAATACTTTCTTGTTTTTTAGAGAGATTGCTCTTGATTTTCCGGCCAACTTTCCGGCAACCCCCTTCAAAGTTTTTTTTTGGTCGCCAATGTTCCTACGTTGTTTTTGTTCGTTGGTGTGTGGTTGGTCCGTACAATCTCCACACACGATAGCGGTTTTATCTTGGGAGGAGAGTGCCCACGTTGTCCTAGGACATAATGTCCTAGGACATAATCTCCACACACGATAGCGGTTTTTGCATTCTGC
This sequence comes from Cuscuta campestris, assembly GCA_900332095.2. NCBI lineage: Eukaryota > Viridiplantae > Streptophyta > Magnoliopsida > Solanales > Convolvulaceae > Cuscuta > Cuscuta campestris. Next base: position 604,045 of record OOIL02000624.1, on the reverse strand, counting down.
CCTAGGACATAATGTCCTTGTTGTCCAGTGCATAATGTCCTCGCAGCCCAGTGCATGACGTCCTCGCTGTCCAATGCATAATGTCCTCGTTGTCCAGTGCTTAATGTCATCATACAACAAGGCTTTTTGAAGATATAGAAATTTATTTTCAATTCTGTTTATCTTGTAATATTCTGAATAAGTTATAAATTGAGAATTTTATTTATTTTTATTTTCCGGGGCCGTTCATCTTCCCCGTCCGTTGTAATCCGTACAAAAATTATAACAATATATACCGCGTGAGATTAATGAAACATCATCAAGTTACATTCACATATTTTTTACATATTTTATACATATTTTAAACCCCGCCCAGTCTTGACCTTAACTTATCCCCTTGCCTAGGTTAATTGTACCCTGCAATTTTAGTTCATTGACTTTGAAGTCAAAAGTTTAAACTTTAAAGTCAATTATACTTACGAGGTGCAATAGACGTAGGTTAGGGGATGAGTTGTGGTCGGGACTAGGCGGGAGAGGTAGGGGGTTAGGGGGTTAGGGGGTAGGAATCATCAATTTTATGAACGGAACACCGTATGAGGGCAGTGGCTTCCGTGACCACTAGAACCTCGTGGCCACGGAACCTGGCCGTATATACAAAAGGTCAAACGATATGTGAATTTCAGCCTTTTGCTTTTTTTAAAAAAAAGTCGATGTAATTGAACGAGTTTATATCTGTGTTTTTGTAGTAGCGATTTAGTATCAATAGATTCATTTTGAAACATAGTTTTGAAATATTTTATTTTTATATTATATATTTATATATAAATAGAATTATTAATGGTTAAAGTCTTGAATTGAAGATCATAAAAAGTCAAAATGAAAAGTTATTTTTAGGATGGAGGGAGTATTAAAAAAAGTTCGAACAAAAAAAAGGATTTGAGAGAACTTTTCATGACGGAGGTAGTATTTGTTATTGGGTTTTGCTCCCATGCCTTCTTATTTCAAAGGGCATGGATGCCCTCCCATTTAAATAGTGACATGTGGACAAATTATAAAGAGAGTTGAATGTATGGAGCATTCCACAAAGTTTAATATGGAGCAACGTTAATTTCAAAATTTGCAAAATGCTCCCTCTAAATGGCACACATTACTCTTATCAATTATTTAATCCACCATTTATTATTTTTTCCTCCTTTAACAAATCACTTAAAATAAAAGTAAAATATTTATCTCCAAAATACTATTTCTGTCTTGGAGTATTTGTCCAGTTTTGTACAGTAATAATCTGATATTGTATATCGACATTCTACAAGTATTTTTTGACATTATATATTGACATCATTGTTAAAACTTCTTATTTAGAAATCAAATATGGAAATCCTATTTTGTATGTTCTCTATGTTTTACTCATAGTTTAGTCTTTATTAATACTTCAAAAATATAATCTGGCCATCTCAATCAAAACTTAATTATATTTAATTACTACCTTCGTCTATAAGTATTTGTATAGTTTTAACTTTTTACAATAAAAATAGATAAACTTTAAACATTAATTAAATAAAATTTATATCATATATTTATTTAAGAATAATTTTATTAGATAGATTTATCTTGTAAAATATTTTTTTAGATATTATTTTATCAAACTAATATCCCAAATAAATTTTTATTATCGATTCTTGTTTACTAGAAATAATCAAAGTTGGACAAATACTCAAGGACGAAGGTAGTGATTATGAATTGATAGACCAAATTTTGGAGCTTTACAAAATTCAAAGGGTTTTTGACGAAATTGATTATAATTCAAATTTGAAATTAATTATTTTTAATTTAAAATTTTTGGTAGTAGTAACTGCCAAAATTAAAATACTAATGAAATATTCTTCATTGGAATTTTTTGACAAAACTCTACAAAATATACAATCTTACGTTGAAACTCTGCTAAATGTTTTAGACAAAATTAACTTTTCGTAATGTTCAAAATGTAATTCAAACACCCCAATATTTTGTATGCGTGTGCATTCATTGTGTTGATCATTTGATAAAATAAAATAGACATGTCACCACTTGCTTTGTAAAATTTTTGATGTAGTTTTTGAATATATACAAGTTATAGTTTTCATTTTTATACGATTAAGTAAATATAATTATTTGGAAATATATACAATTTTTCATGTTTGAAATATAATGATAATTTTGGAATGGATAGAATATAAAAAGCATGATCGGACGCGAAATATAACAAGATTTTTTTAAATAAATACATATGGGATAATATTAAAATAAGTATGTACAAAAAAGTTTTTTATTTTAATTTTCAATAGAACCAAACACAATTATTATTATTATTATTATTATTATTATTATTATTATTACTATTGTGATGAAATATTTTTAATAAATTAAAAATTCAATTGAAATTTCATTTAAAATTTTTAAACAAGAAGAAAGGGTTTTGCAAATTTTGATATAGAGTGATGCGTGCTATTTAGAGGGAGCATTTTGTCCACATGTCACTATTTAAATGGAAGGGCATCCATGCCCTTTGAAATAAGAAGGCATTAGAGAAAAACCCTTTGTTATTTCGTGGTGTTTAGAAGGAACATTCATGGAAATAAATAGCACTCCGTATCATCTACGGCACCCGAAGTATACACGACTCAGAAAAGAGTGGGAGACTAAGGGGAAGAAAAGAGGAGACAATTAACGCAAAAACCGGAGCAAAGCAGACGGAGCTAGAAAAGGGGGGGGGAAGGAAAGGTGAAATACACTAGCTTTCCAAACAGCCGTAGCCAGCAAGCAAAGAAAAACACCAACAATCCATACGGCGTGTTTGTTTGTGATGAAAATGAGAATGGGTTTTCCTCCATTTCTTTTCTTTAAATTTCCATTCAATCAAACATCATCTAGGGAGTAAAAAAAATTCTTCAACTTCATTCCTTTCCATTTTTTCCTTCTCTATTTGTTTTCTTCCCCAAGCCTTTTTTTTATAAAAAAAAAAGTCCCTTTGAAGTTTAAAAAGTGGCCCTTTAAAAAAAAATGGCTGGTAGGAATTGGTCTCGGCTTCTTTAGGTATAAATGAAGGCCGGCCTCCGATCCAACCCCTAATGCATATAACTCCACTCACAATTGACTTGCCCCGATCCTCTTAATCCATTTCATCTGTCTTCATTCATCTTCACTCTTTGATCAAATACCGAGCATGGGCCTGGAGCAGAAGGTGTGTGTCATCCCATATATATCTTGTACTTTACGGAGTATCATTGAAACTTGAGAGTCTTATTATACGAAGTAGGAAGTAATTGTTTTTTTTTTTGTCAAATTTCCACTAAATAATACATAATATTAAACATATATCTCTTCCTAATATAGTTCCTAAAAGTTTTTATTGCCTAATTCGAATTTAATTATAGTATGTAAGCCCATATATTGAAGGCTAGATATGGCGGTATGGGCGGGAAAGGGAGCCAATTCTAAAATGCAAACAATAGTGACGGTGAGAGATATTTTTGTATCTTTAGACTAATATTTAATAATTAAAATAATTAAGTAGTACTTGAGAAATTTAAAACATTATATCCAATAGTATATTGAGAAAATATCTACATTTAGTGCTATATAAGTAAATTTCCCTTTTTTTACCACGTCACTACAGGATGTTATGAATTTTGATTCATGAAATTAATGCACGTATATAGATCAATGTTCGGTAAACTAGACCAAACGTCGACTAAGACGAGGGAGTAAGTCAAGAGCTAACCTGTCAAACACCCAGACGTCAACAATCTGCTCAACTATAATTAAATTAATACATCCTTCGTCCTAAATTAAGTTGGTTGTTTACTATATTCGTGTGGTCAAATTTCTATCACTTTCTTTTTCTATTTTCGTTACTCATTTCATAAAATAATATAGTTATGTGACATCTTGTTTCGTAAAGCTTTTAATGTAGTTTTTATATATGTAAATTTTATTTTCTAATTACGCTCCAATCCTTATTTAAATTAAATTAAAAACAGTTTCAGTCAAACATTGTAAGCCAAAACAAGCGATTTAAATTGGGACAAAGGGAATATGAAGTAATATTTTATACTCCCTCCGTCCTCCTGTATTTGTCCACATTTGACTTTTAGAACTGTTCATCTAAGCACTTTGACTCATCAAATTCTCTCAATGTGTAAGCCTAAATATAGTCATGTGTGATCTTGTTTGATTTGTCTTAACATATAGATTATTAATATATAATTTTTATAATTTTTTAATATACAAATTACAAGATAAAATGGATTAAAGAAGTGCATTGGATGGTGTGTAAAAATGAAAGTGGACAAATATAGGGGGACGGAGGGAGTATTATATTATTAAAAATTTTAAAATTTTAATTGTGTTTTTTCACTTTTCCATCAACTTTTTAATATCATTATGCATATACTATTTCCCATTTTCTATTTTTTATTCTATTATTTCCGTTATTATTAAAAGTTAACATACAGTGTATGTCTAACAAATAGAGAGTGTGGTACTTAAATAATTAGGCAACACACATATTTTCAAAAAAGTATAAATTTTTAGGTAGTCAGCATAAATTATTTTTATTTATTTTTGGATAAAAGTTAATAATTCTAATTCTTCTTTTTCTTTGACCTGTTTAAGAAGTTCATAATAAAATAAGTATCCTTTATCCTTTATATATAAATTTAAGACTCCAAACTCTAAGGGGCTGATGTGTGGCATTGCTAGAAGCTGACATGTGGCATTACTAAGAGTTGACATGTGTCATTACTAATGTAACTTTTGTATGCAACCTAATTTACGAATTAATTAAAAAGAAAAGAAAATCATTTTTATGTTGCCTTTTTTAACACCTAATATGTTACATAATTTTTTATATATGGAAAATATAAAATTAAAAGTTTGGTAGGAAATGTTTGAGTAAATATAAATATGGGAAAAATATTCCTCTTGATTATCATATTCTTTCCAAGTTCTATATTTTTCTTTCATTTATAACAAAATTTTAGGATAATATATAAAATACTCTCTTCACCTATAAATAAATTTTATAAGTGTTTATTATACATTTACTTGAAATTAATTTTTTGATTAAATTTATTTAAATATTGACCTACACCTAATAAATAAATTACTTTTTCCACCAATAAATAAATTTAATATTTATATTGACACCTAACAGTCTAATATGCCACTTGATTTAAAATATAGAAAATATGAAATCAATATTTTGGTATGAAATCTTTAAATAAATTTAAGTATGCAAACGTAACATTCGTTTTAATGATAATATCCTTTCCCAATTCGAAATGCTTTACTCTCCTCTTTTATAATAAATTTTTCAACCAATAAATAAGATGGGTTTTAACCTCTAAATCAATTTGATACAAGTATTTGTTTATGATATGTTAAAATGAAATTAGTTTTGATTTGATTCATTGAAATATTGATGTAAAACTTAAAGCACACAATACATTTTAAAAATTACATCAAAAGATTTATAGAATAAGAGATGACTTAACTATTACTATATTACAATAGAAAAAATACAATGCGTAATTTCATAGTTCGAATATATTAATTTTATTATTTGACTTTATTACTACTCCCTCCGTCCCACAAAACTCTTCCCCTTTCATTTTTCATCTGTCCCAAAAAAACTCTTCTCTTTTCAATTAAAAGTCACTTTTACCCCTATTAATTCTTAACCTACCTATCACATCACACTTTATCTCTATTAATCTACCCATCACATCCAACTTTGTCCATCACATCAAAGGGTATTTTTGGAAAGTCAATACCAAAATAAACTCCCTTTAAATTCTTTAAAAGTCAAAATACACTCCCCTTATATATATATATATATATATATATATATATATATATATATATATATATATATATATATATATATATATATATATATATATATATATATATATATATATATATATATATATATATGAGGCCCGTTAACCTCGTGACTACCCCGGAGCCCGTTAACACCCGAGGTAGATAGCCCACTATAGAAAGCCCAAGTAAGCCCAATCTAAAGCCCAGCCCCATAAGCCCAAATCTACTTCCCAGGGGTCACCCATCATTTTTGCTACTCCCATGCCAGCACGCTTAACTCTTTAAAATTTCTTCAATTTTGCATCTTCTAGGGATCGAACCCGGGTGGTTATCAACCCTGTGACCATCTCTATAGGGGGAACCACACACACACACACACACACACACACACACACACATATATATGTATATATATATATATATATATATATATATGTGTGTGTGTGTGTATATATATATATATGTATGTATATATATATATATATATATATATATGTATATATATATATATACGTATGTATGTGTGTGTGTATATATATATATATATATATATGTATGTATATATATATGTATGTATGTGTGTGTGTGTGTGTATATATATATATATACATACATACATACATACACATACATACATACATATATAAAGTTCACCCTCACCAACTGCAAAGCTCATCAGGATCTATTCATCATCAGGATCTATGGCAAAGCTTACCATTTTTAAGGGAGAGATATTTATTAGTAAACATGTATGATCATTATGATGTGATAGTTAGGTTAAGAAATTAGTAGGGATAAAAGTAATTTTTTAATAGAAAAATGGAAAAAGTTTGTGGGGCAGGAAAAAAAACGAGAAAGAAGTTTTTGGGATGAAGGGAGTATCTAATTTTGGGATTTCATTTTAATTTTACTTTTACTTTATTGTATGGTAAAATTCATCTTTTTTAAATTCATCATTTTTACATTGGAAATGTTTTGAAGTTGTACACAAATTTCATGACATTTTTAAAACTCGCCTTTTTCTAAAGCTCATATCCCATGCCTCATTATTTGAGAGGACAAGGTACTAATTTCTTGACATGTGTATAAACAATTATACCTAATGCTTGTGACGGATAATAATCTCACTCCTCTAACAAAATCTCACCCATTTTTTACAATGCTGCTTGTGATTTTTCTTGAATTAATATTTTTCATTCCATTTATTTTTCATAAGCTGATTTTTACTCCTATACTATTTTTTTAAAAAAATGTCTTTATTTCATTGATCAAGTGTCAAACGAATAATGTAACTTTTAGAAATTTTTTTATTTTTTTGTAAGTTTCTTCCTCTTGTATTTGTTTATACTTCGTATTAGTTTATGAAATGTTTTTTGTGCATATTTTTCAAAAATTAACAATATAATGCAATTTCATTTGTTCTTTTTACTTGAAAATTTTGGATTTAGGATATTTGAATGAAATCAATTACTTTCTCCATCCATGAAAATCTAATTATTTTCTTTTTTCATCCGTCTTAAAAAACACTTCTTATTTCTATTAAAAAGTTACTTACCTCTTACTTTTTCATACTCTACCTATCACATCATACCCTTTTACTAATAATATACATACATCAAATCCTACTCTTACCCTTCACATCAAAAGACTTTTTTTAGAAATTCAATACCAAAATACACTTTCTTTAAATCTCTTAAAAATAAATAACTCCCATTTTTATATGACCGAAGGGAGTATAATTCTATTTATTTCAATATTAATGTAAATAAAAAATTATATTATATATGCATAAATTATATCAAAAAATGATAAACTAATTCTGGTTAAAACTAAAATTTTTAATCAAACGTGTGATAAAAATGATAAATCAAAAAGATAAAAATTTGACCCCATGTATAGTTAAAAAAAAGGATGGAATATTTTATTATTGATATACTAATAAAAGTAGTTATATATGGAATATTTTATAATAATATTGTATTTAATTCGATTTCAAACTCTTTACTCTAAATTCAAGTCTTTAATTAAAATTTAAGTGTAAAAATATAGTCAAAGACTCAAAGTTTGGGAGTAAAGTAAGGGAGTAAAAAATTAAAAACTTTTAGGAGTACATTTTTTTGAACCAACGCCAATCCCCCACACCGCTTGGGCTTATTAGTGAATAGGTGGATTTCCAGTACTACTCTTATGCAAAAGAAAGAAAGACCAAAATAGGACTAAAACATCAAAAATAATCAAAATAAGACTTCCATATTTTTATTCACAAAATAGGACTTACAATACCAAACATGGTCACATACATTACCAAAAAAATTTAGTAATTTGCACATGTACACTGTCACATTACCATAGTGCAAAGTCCTATTTCGGGGAAAAAACATGAAAGTCCTAGTTTGGTACTTTTCTCTATGTTTTAGTCTTATTTAGGGTGATTTCTATATGCAAAAAAGCAGATGAAATTTGCACTAAATAGAAATAAAACATACTTCTTTTGTTCCAAAAACTCCTTCACGTTTCAAAAAAAAGGAGTCCCACAATATCCTTTACATTTCTATTGAGAAACAACTTTTACTCCTTAATATTTCATACTCTACCTATCACATCATACCTTTTTTCTAATAATCTAAATATCATATACTCCCTCCGTCCCATGAACCATTTCCCGTTTCAAAAATGGCGCGCCTTTAAAATGAGTAATTTTGGTATTATTTTCTAATTTTGCCTTTACTTTATAAAAGAGTAGGATGAGATGTGTAGAATAGATTAATCATAATTAGAAAATAGCACCAAAATTACTCATTTTAAAGGCGCGCCATTTTTTGAAACGGGAAATGTTTCATGGGACGGAGGGAGTATTATTTTTACCCATATATCAAGGGTATTTTTGGAAAGTCAACATAAAATTATTCTTACCTTATTTTGTCACATTAGTCAATATGTCCCTCTCTTACTGAGACAGAGGGAGTATGTCATTTCTCAATGTAGCATTTAAACTTTTTAATTTTCTAATAGTAGTTGAATAATGTCTAATGATTGGAACAATGTCCACTGATGGTAGACATTTAGTTTGAACAATGTCTAGTTCCAGTGGACATTTACTTGAACCATGACCAGTGGACATTGAACAGTACGTGGTACGGGAAATAAAAACATATGGTACTACATTGGAAAAATCATTATGTTTTAGTACTATTTAGGTGAATTCCCCGAAAAAAATCACTATTTAGACGTAGTCTATTATACTTTTTCGGTTATTAAAAACAATTTCTGTTTAAAAAAGATGATCTTTTAAACATCTAATTAGGGTATTATATTTTAATTTTGTCTTCAATTTGTAATAGGCTAAGATATAATATGTAGGATAGAAAATTAAAAATTATAAAATCCTTCATCCATTTTCTAAAATGATTATTCCAGTTTTGGCTTTAGAGAAATTTATTTTTATAGTTTGATCTTCTAATTATATCTTTATTATTGGAGAAAATATAGAGACAAATAATTTAAATGACTTATTTTATCAATGCAAATTGAATGTAGTATATTGCAAGAACTTAATTTAGATATATTAGTCAAATTTTGCAAAAATATAATGGAAGTGTTTTAGGAAAAAGAAAAAGATAAAGGCTAAAAACCACCATTGGTCCTTCAACTTTATCAGTTGTGCACGATTGGTCCTTCAAGTTTCAAAAGTCCATAAATAGTCCTTCAACTTTATGAGTTCTGCATCATTGGTCCTTCAAGTTTCAAAAGTCCATAAGTAGTCCTTCAGGTACACGTCAGCCCTCCATATGAAGTCATTTTAACAGTAAATATTAAAAGTTAAACGAAATACTAGTTTCATATAATACGAGTGAATTCCACTAGGTACGACTACTTTATATTATATGGAGCTAGTATTCCATTTAGCTTTTAACATTTACTGTCAAAAGGAACTCATCAGGAGGGATGACGTGTAGTTAAAGGACTATTTATGCACTTTTAAAACTTGAATGATCAATCGTTCATAACTCATAAAGTTGAAGGACTATTTATGGACTTTTAAAACTTGAAGGACCAATTGCGCACAATTGATAAAGTTGAAGGAACAATGGTGGAGTTTAGCAAAAAGATAAAAGAAAGAACTATTTTAAAAAATGGAGGGAGAAATATCAAAAATTTTAAATTTTAAAACTCACCATTTTTCACACAAGAAACATTTTGAAGTTGTATTGGACAAGGAAAAATAATCAAGAGCCACAACTACAAGCTTGAGCTTTTGGTTGATTTGGTTTCTTGATATGATATCAGAGCATTGTTGACTAAGATGTCACAGATTTAAAACCTAACGCCACCCAGTTTTAAAAATAAAGTTTCATATGCAAGTCTCGAAAAAAACAACGCTGCACGTGAGGGGCGTGTTAGAATATAAGAAACATTTTTTGAGTCACAATTACAAGTTTGTGCTTTTAGTTGAGTTAGTTCTTGACAACTACGGAGTAATATAGTTTTTTAAAAAACCTTTTTTGGTAATTAGTGTGATTTAAGTGCATGATAAAAACATTCAGTATCATTATATAGTTTTTTTTTTTTTTTGCCTGTTTTGGTAACGTTCAACGTGTGACAGAAAGTAGTGCTGCCGGTGAAGAACATGGGCAATGTGGAAAATGCGCAGAGAAAAATTATGAGAACGGTCACAAACACAAAAACATTTAATGAAGTGAATTACGTGGCGGTTGAAAAGGATAAAGTAACAATTACGACATTTCCAAACTCGAACGTCCGTTGGACCGGAGTGACTATTGAATCTAACCTACGTCACTCATTCGGGTTTGAACTTGATTCTCCTACTGAAGAACCGACTACGTATGTTGTAAAGAATGAGAACACGAATAACGTTATCGGCGGAATCCAGGTATGCACGAAAACTCTTCCCCTGACCCCACCCCGTTTGTGGGGGGGGCGGGGTACGTTTAGATGATATCATGCATGATTACATATATATATACCTTTCGTCTATATAATAATTTAATTGGATTGCATGTGGGACGCACGTACGACACAGGAAGTTGTGCTGAAAGTACATTGCGAGGAAGGCCAATCAGAAACAGTGAAGCGAAGCGCTATGACAAGTATCACGGGTGTGGGCGGGGTAAAGTTCATCGCGATTGCAGACGACTCTAATAAGGAAGTGATCGTGATGAGATTTCGAGGGCAGGCTAATGTAGTCGTCCGCTGTTTATCGGCGCTAGCTTCGAGTCCTCATAATATCCGCTTTACCGTGTCTAGTGTGTCTCCCTTTTCCAAACCAAAACAACCAGCGGAGAAGAAAGATGAGGAGAAGAAGAAGGATACGCCCGCCGCAAAACCTGATGACAAGAAAAGCAACAAGGGTCCCCCGTTTTATGTACGTGCGCGGGCCCCAACATACATACATGCATGCATACTTCCTCTTTCTCAAAATCTGCTTCACGTCTCAAAGACACCGTCTCCTACAAACTCCTTACCATTTTTATTATAAAACCATTTTTATTCAGTGCTTTTTCATACTCTATCTATCACATCATATCTTTTTATTAATATTCTATACATCACATCTTACTTTTATCCATCATATAAAATGTACTTTTGGAAAGTCAACATAAAATTATTCTCATTTTGATGGCAATAAACCACCGAAGATCTTGTCTAAGCTAATTAAGTAAAGTTTAGAGAGAGAGAGAATGCAAAGTAGGAGTTAGTATATTCACTTGAATTTCGATCCTTTACAATGAGGGGACTTCGCCCTTTTTTTAAACTAATTAAATACAATATTATTATAAAATATTCCATATATAACTATTTTATTAGCATATGAATAATAAAATATTCCATCCTCTTTTAAATTATACATGGGGTCAAATTTTTATCTTTTTTATTTATCATTTTTATCACACGTTTGATTAAAATTTTTAGTTTTAACCAGAATTATATATATATATATATATATATATATATATATATATATATATATATATATATATATATATATCATCTTCTACTCCGTACGCATAGTATTTAATAGGTACCTTGTCTAATCTCTTTGGTAATTACTCGATCAATGGATGCAGAATCTGGAGTATAATAAGAGGGCAAAAGGCGATCAATCTGAGAATGCTATGTCCATCTTAGCCGGCATTAAGGGTGTGCACTCCATTTCTATGGAAGACGAGGCGAAGCTGCTTTTAATCACGGAAGCACAGGAGACGAGTAATATTAGAGCAACGATGAGCAGAAAAAAGGGGTTACGTGATAATTTCGATTTTAAGACTTCCAAACCCATGAATAATAAACCTGTGGAGAAGAAGGACCAAGGAAACGATGATAAGAAAAAGGTACGTACTCTCTACCTCCATAAACTACTAGTACCTCCCACTCCCCGGATAGTATTTTGTTATTAAAACACTAAATAAGGAAATAGAAATCATCCTAAATAGGACTAAAACATAGAGAAAAGTACCAAAATAGGACTTTCAGGTTTTTTTCAGGAATATGACTTTGCACTGTGGTAATGTGACTTTGCATTGTGGTAATGTGGAAGTGTACATGTGCAAATTACTATACTTTTTTGGTAATGTATATGACCATGTTTGGTAATGTAAGTCCTATTTCGGGAATAAAAACATGGAAGTCCTATTTTGGTATATTTTCAATGTTTTAGTCCTAGTTTAGTCTTTCTCCCATAAGAAAAATATTACTCCCTCCGTCCCTGAAAACCTTTCTCCTTTCTTTTTTCATCTGTTTCAAAAAACATTTCTCATTTCTATTAAAAAGTCATTTTTACCCATTACTTTTTCATACCCTACCTATCACATCATACCTTTTTACTAATAATCTATCCATCAAATCATACTTTTACCCATCACATCAAAGGACATTTTTGGAAATTCAATACCAAAATACACTCTCCTTAAATTCCTCTTCAAAATCAAAACTCTCATGTTTTCCATGACGGAGAGAGTATGCTATTAGGGGTTCCATGTTATATAGGATCAATTATACTCCCTCCGTCCCAAAAAGATTTACACCTTTCAAAAAAATTGTGTCCCACAATCTCCTACCCATTTCTATTAAAAAAACCACTTTTACCCCTTACTTTTTCAAACCTTACCTATCACATCATACTTTTTTCCTAATAATCTACACATCACATCCTACTTTTACCCATCACATCAAGGGTATTTTTGGAAAGTCAACACAAAATTATCCCTCCCTTAATTTCAACTTTAGTCAAAACGCGTAAATCTTTTTGGGACGGAGGTAGTACAATTTATTTCTAAAATTATGATTAAATTATGTTTTGAATTAAAATATAATTATATTGCTCTCTCTAGCGGTCTAGCCACAGATAATCTTTCTCGTGCGCGTTAAGAGATATGATTGACATTATATTTTTCAATTTAGTTCATTTGATAATTAGTATGGAATTAAAAAATAAAATTACATACTCCCTCCGTTCCATAAAATCCTCCCCTTTCGTTTTTTTTGAATTCCCTAAAACACTTCCACTTTCTATTAAAAAACCACTTTTACCCTTTCTTTTTCATACCCTACCAATCACATCATACTTTTCACTAATAACTAAACTATCACATCTTACTTTTACCCATTGCATCAGGGGCAAAATTGGAAATTCAACCAAAATTACAATTTCTTTATTTTTGCCCAAAGTCAAAAGTGGAAGGGTTTAAAGGAACGGAGGTAGTATTTAATAAAGTATACAAAAGAAACATACGAAACAAGAAATAGCATGACTACACTATTTTACCCCTATGAATTAATAATTGTGAAATTTGCACTAAATAAGACTAAAACATAATGACTTTCCTAATGTAGGATTTAAATTTTTTTATTCCCTAAATAGGACTTAATAATGATCTTGTGGGAGGAATAATGTCCAGTAATGATGGACATTTACTTGAATAATGACTACTTGATAATGGCCAAAAGTCCTACATTGAGAAATAAAAACATATGGTCCTATATTGGGAAAGTCATTATTTTTAGTCCTATTTAGGTAAATTACTTTTAATAATTTACATATTACATCATGTCTATTCATTAATAATCTATCTATGTATATTATCCATCACATCTTTTTTTATGCATCACCACCAAGGGTAAACTTAGAAATTGAACTATCAGATACACTCTCCCGAAAAATGTCGATCTTGTTTTGGAGATTTGTTCTATGTTTTGCTCCAATTTCGGGTGATGATTTTTTTGTTTCACTATTAGTCATATTGTTTACTCCATCTATCCTATAATTTTCTTGTTATTTTGGATAGTATTTTGATCATTAATAACTTTATTTATTTATTTATAAATATATAGGGTATATCATAAAATTATGTTATTTTAAAATTACATTTTTCAAAATAAATATATACTACCTCCATCCTAGTGCGTCGAGGTTGATCTTTTGAGTCAAATTAGGCAAACTTTGGAACTCAATTAAAAAAAATTGTAATGTATATTTGTAAAAAAAAGATTTAATTTGGTTTATCTTGTTGAAAACTTTCAACATTTAATTTCAGTGTATTAATATGTATTTGCATGACACAATGTGTTTTTCATTATCTTGGTTTATAATGACACAATGTGTTTTTTCAGAGGTTAAATTTTAAAACAATCGACTAAGAGAAAGTTAAACACGATAAAAATTTTATTATTTTCTAATAATCATTTTGAACTTTTTATTTTTATTTTTTAAAAAAAAAAAGTTGATGGGAATAACAAACTTGTTTTTGCATGGGTGGGGGATTGGAAGCACAGATAATTGTGAAATCGGAGAATATGGGCATGGAAGATGTACGCGGAAGAGTGATGCGAAACCTGGGAGAGGTTGAGGGATTGGATTCCATCTTGATAGAGCCAGCAGAAAAGAAACTGCTAACCGTTACAGGTAGTGCAAATGTAGTGGATGTTTTGGGAGCGTTGTTTAAGGTGAAACGCTTAAGAGACTGCACAACAATTGTGTCGGTGGGTCCAAATAAAAAGGAAGAGGCTAAGAAAAAGGAAGGAGGAGGAGAAAAGAAACCAGCAGCTAATAATCCGGCTCCTGTTCATCAGGCGGCTACTCATGCTCCTGGCATGCACTACTGCCCTCAAGTCCCTCAACCATACGGTTATCAGCAGCCGTATGGTTACCCAACATATACTAATAGTGGCTACTACTACCCTCCCCAGCCGCATTACCAAGCATATACTAATGGCTACGATCCCACTACTACTTATGAGGATAATAACGGGTGCCGTATTTCTTGATCGAGCATATCATTTCCTTTACACATACATGTTGTACGTACAAGTTATTGACCGACGACAGACCATGTCATCTCCACCACTATATATGGCCATAAAGACCACTACTCCGTATTTCTATTGCGGCCCTGATAATAATAATGTTCGTTAATTTGTCGTTTGTTATGCATGCTGCATAATGATGAACTGATGTGGTTATTAGTACCTTAATATTTCCACCTTTTCTTATAATCCATCTCTATCTCCTCACGGAATATTCGATCAATTCCTACCCTCTCGGATTATTTATACCTTGTCAATACCTCCATCAACCAAGGAACGTCCAGCCACTACAATGATTATAAGTTATTGTAATATTACTCTATTTTTTTTATTTTTTATTTTACTCTATTTTTTATTTTACTGTTTTGAACTGAGTATTAGTCTCCGATCCTTCAAGGGTTTTCTTTTCGGTTCTTTCCCTTGTTGATTTTCTTGAACCGATATTGTACGTAATACTTCTCTCTTAACACTCAAAATTAATAAACATTGACAGAGTAGGTATAAAAATAATAAATTTATTTTGAAAAATTGGTTCAAGTTACATTATATGTAAGTTGATACGATATCGTATCGAAACAGGGAAGAGAAATTGAGAAATTAGGGGAAGAAGATGAAGAATTTGGGAAAAGAAGTAAGAAAGTCAAGGAGGGGCGGAAGAAGACGAGATTTGAGGGGGAGAGAACTAGGGTTTGAGAAGAGTAATTTCTTAATTCTTGATTGATATCTCAATAACAAGATACATGGGTATTTATAGCTAAATTATTTAACTAACCCTAATAATGATAAAACCCTAATTATAATAGAATTCTAATCCTGTCGGTTCAATAAAAGCGTCGAGGTAAAGAACCGAAAAAAAAACCCTCGAAGGAGTGTTATAATTCCACTCAACAATAAAAAGTTATAAAAATAATTAAACTATCTAGCTAAACTATTAAAATATCTAATTAACTAAATAATATAAATTATTAATTAATCCTTCTGTATCATAAGTTATACTTTTATTCCCCAGGTGGGAGTCTGTGATGGCTACCGTGATAGCCACGTAGGACACAAGGATGAGGGAAGACCGCCCCCCTCACCCATGACCACGATAGGTGCGTTGGCCATTGATACAGAAGATGAATCATATTATTTAATTAGTTATTTATTAATTAGTAGTACTCCCTCTGTTCCACAAAACCCTTCCCCTTTCGTTTTTTTTGAATTCCTTAAAACACTTCCACTTTCTACTAAAAAAACCATTTTTATCCTTACTTTTTCATACCCTACTTATCACATCATACTTTTTCACTAATAACCAAACTATCACATCTTACTTTTACTCATCACATCAGAGGCAAAATTGGAAAGTCAACTAAAATTACACTTTCCTTATTTTTGCCAAAAGTCAAAAGTGGAAGAGTTTAAAGGAACGGAGGGAGTATTATATAGGTAATCATATTTAGGTTGTACTAGTATGGGCCTAAGCCTATTGGGTTAATTAGGGTTTTCATATCTCTAAATATTGTACTCCTATCTCATTATTATTCAATCATATCAATTGGTGCTCTCGTTGATTTGAACACCACAAAAAACCAAAAAAAACCAGAAAAAAATTTGACAGATTTGCCGCCGGCTAAAGAATCGCTCCAACAAATTGCTTGCAGAAAAACTGATCGCTTATGAATAGTGGTATAACAAGTCACTTTTTGCTCCCTTCTCCAACCATGACTTGTTATATTATGCTCCCTCCTTCCCGTAATGTTTTACTCATTTTGATCAACGTGCAAAACTCCATGACTTTTAAAATGATTTTATTTATAAATTATTAAAGAAATACAAAATAAAAAGTTATATTAAAAAACTACATCAAAAACTCTACAAAACAAGAGCTGACAAAAATATTTTTATTTTATCAAATGATCAATGAAAATACGCAAACAAATAAGAGTTATCGAGAGGCCATAATAGTAAATGGCATGGGTAATTCTCTTTGGGATGGAGGGAGTAACTAACAAATATATTTTGTTCCAATAACCATTATAATACATCAAATACAATAATTCTTGAATTGTATTTATTCCTCTAAACGTAAAACAAAAGTAATAAATATGGAGTATGTGTCAAAGAACCGATTCAACCAAAAGCTCAGACTTGTGGTTATGTCCCAGAAAAAGTTATTTATATTCTAACAGTATGTAATTAAAAAATATAAAATAAAATATTTCTATTTAAAATAAAATAAATCAAAGAACTCTTCCTTCGGTAAAAATCACATTCACATCGAAAAAACAAAAAATGTTATACGGAGTATTTGTGCAATATATATCATTGTAAAAGAAATTTACATTAATTTTTGTTTAGCTATATTCTAGAATGCTTGTTATAAATAGCAAGGTGTTTTCATTTTTTAGCAAGCTAGTCAAATTTTGAATAACCCTTTGGATCGGAGCATGAAAATTTGTATATGCTTGTCAAATTATAACATATAGCAAGTCATTTTGCTATGGTTAGAAATGCTCTTAAATAGGGCTGTAAATGGATAGCCAAAAATCCGATTACCGTCCGCATCCGTATTCGTTTAAAGAGGAAATATCCGCATCCGTTTTAAACGGATATTATCCGTATCCGATTACTAAACGGATACGGATTTGGTAATTGTATATCCGATCCGTTTAAAATCCGATCCGAATATGCATCCGTTTAAATAACCGTTTATCTGAATATCTGATCCGTTATATATAGTTTTTCCTAATTTTTTATGTTTATAATTTGTTTCTCTATTGATATTTCAAAATATAAGACATTTTTATATACAAAATAAATGTGTAGACACATAAAAATATATACAGACATATAAAAGTATGTGTATATGTGTGTTGTGTATATCTTTTTATCATATGAAGTTATCGTAGAATATCATAAATAATGAGAACAAAGAAAAAAATTATCCCATATCAAATTATAGTTGATTTAATAAAGTTTGACTTTAATATAATTTAAAATTAAAATATTGTTTAATTTGATTATAAAAATTGGAAACGGATACGGATATATCCGATATCCGACGGATGCGGATACGGTTTTGATTTTCAGTATCCGTCAAGATCCGTATCCGAATTCGATATCCGACTAAAATAAACGGATACGGATTTGGTAATGGCACATCCGATCTGATTAATATCCGTTTACACTCCTACTCTTAAAGGGGTTTGATAGTGCCTAATTATCAAATGGAGGGGATTTGCTTGGAGCTCTCAATACCGGTCTGCTCAGAATTTTTCTACAGCAGTTCATATAACTTTGTGGACAATAGTTGGGGTAAAAAAAGTGTGCAGATTAAATTTGAGTTGGTAGTAGATTGTTTCATTGCCAATTCTCTGCTTGGGCTAATCATTACAGCGTATTTTTTGAGTGGAGCATTGCTACGCACCATCCAAAAAAAAGTTTATTCAAATTCATTGCCGCGAGACTTCAGGTTTTTTGGTAATTTTTGTGTGGAAATATTTATTTTGAAAATGGACTCTACGTTGGACAAACTTCTTGGTTTGCTAGAGAGGTTCTTTATGGAGAAATTGAGTATGACAAAGGAGTGTGTATGATTTTTGATCACGTGTATGCAATTATTACGAAGCTTAGGTCGATTTGTCATTTTGAAGATCAAATTAATTATGATGTGCTCAACGTCAAAATCTTTTGCTCCGTACAGGATTTAGTACGCGTGGACCTCCAATTGTGGAATGTCAAGTTCCTCGAGAGTTACTAGTTCTCAAAGCGAACATTATGGATATTGTTCAGACCGTGAAATGGGAACCAAGACTTGTTTATTAAAAACCAAGTCTTCGAGGTCGTTTGTCACGTGTTGACGGTTTTGACCGATTTTCACGTGTTAGACCGATTGACCAAAATACAAAAGTGGTTTTTACAAAATAATTGTTTGGGAACCTTTTAAATATGCCTTGAGGTAAAAAAAAAGTTTAAAATATTAAAAACCACTGAGTTGGTTCGGACGCCAAAAACCAAACACCGAACCCCGAATGCCGAACGCCGAACGCCGAACGCCAAAAGTGTGGTTTTAGTTTGGGCAAGGACCAGGGATTTTAAGAACATTAAAAACCTTATTAAAAACGTTTATTTGATGCATAAAAACGTTTTATGATTTTGTAAAATTATTTTAACTCTTGAGAACCGAGACTTGAATAGATTGTGGATTTTGATCACAAAAAGACCGACTCGACTAAGTCTTCAATTCTTGATCTTGTCCTTGAGTCTCTTGGTCTTGTTTCATGCCTTTTCTTCACGCCTTGAGTTATTCAAAGGAACTCTTCATATCCACGGCGGTTTGGCAATTATCAAAACCTATCAGAAATGAACACGACTTTAGTTCAATGCGATATAAAGTGTGTTCTAACATTCATTGCAAATCAAAATCTTTAATCATTTACGATTTATGACACGTGAAATTACCCTTATAAAAGTCCAACATGCGACAAAGATTGACCTTGACTCTTATTAATCGTAATTGTATATGAAATCATAATTGGGAATTGTTTCCTTTAAAACAATTAGGCCCAACTATTACTATAATAGTAGTAGTAGTAGTAGTAGTAGCAGTAGTTGTTGTTGTTATTATTATTATTATTATTATTATTATTATTATTATTATTATTTATTATTATTATTATCATCATCATCATCATCATCATCATCATCATCATCATCATCAAATTAGATTAAATAAAAAATGAATTAGTGTCACAATTTATATAAAAACAATAAATTCTAGTTACAATATTTTATAACAATGTTTCTTGAAAATGGTATTAAATATTTACAAATAAATTTAGTTAATTTAATTTAAAAATTAATCTATTTATAAGTATAATTTAAAGAATTAATTAGAAGTACAATATATTTTCATGGAGCGAGATTGTGTTAAACTATACTCCCTCCCTCCTGCGAATTTGGTCTATTTTTTATTTACACTATTTGACTAATGTTTTTTAATGGAATTCGACTCAATAGTACATTATATTGGTGTTGGATTAAATATTAAAAATTTCATATTTAAATTACATCAATTTTTTTACAAAATAAGAGGTAACTAGCTAGCAAAGGATAGTGAAAATATGTAATGAAAGTATGTCTAGTTTGACCATATATATAGTGAATGAGACAAAAATAGTATGATGAAGGAGGTATACTACATTGAACTTTTAAAATTATGTTACGCTTAAGAAAAAGATTGGACCACAATGGGATATTGGAGTATCTAAGATATATCATACATCTGGATGTACGGTATAGCCTGTACATCCGCACGAATGCTCATTGTCAAATAACTAAGTACTCATTTTTGAATAACAGGAATACTCATTTTCGAGTTACCAAATGCTCATTTTCGAGCATAACTAATTAAATTGTAGAAAAATGAGTATTCAGTTACTCGGAAATGAGCATTTCGTTACTTGTAAATGAGCACTCATCATGTATGTATGAGAATATTGTACCTAAATCTAAATTTTCTAACTCCCATTCATATCTAAATTAGTTAATTTTTCCGATATTTATGAATTTCGATAAATAATTGTTCGTTTGTGTTTTCCTCCAAATAATTAAGCTTATTATATTTTTTATCTGGTATATATATATACATATTATATATACATATATATATATACATATATATATATATACATATATATATATATATATATATATATACACACACACACACACACACACACATACTCCCTCTGTCCACCAATGATCTTCTCATTGCGCGTTACGAGGTTTGATCGACTTTATTTTTAATTCAATTTATTTAATTGTAAAGATAAAATTTAAAAATAAAATTTATATAGTAAAAAAGTACATGAAAAGTTCTACAAAACTAGAGGTGACAATACTATTTTATTTTATGAAATGAATGGTTAAAATAAGCAAACAAAGTGAATTAAGTTTGACCCTGTCTGGGAAGATCTATGGTGGACAGAGGGAGTATATATATATATGTATATATATATATATGTATATATATATATATATATATATATATATATATATATATATATATATATATATATATATCTGCGTGTGTGTGTGTTGGATGTAGAATTAAGAATTAAATATTACCTACATCCCAAAAATCTATTA
This sequence comes from Cuscuta campestris, assembly GCA_900332095.2. Classification (NCBI taxonomy): domain Eukaryota; kingdom Viridiplantae; phylum Streptophyta; class Magnoliopsida; order Solanales; family Convolvulaceae; genus Cuscuta; species Cuscuta campestris. The sequence goes on along the minus strand of OOIL02000624.1, from coordinate 582,745 downwards.
TGACTTACTTTTAGAAAGTTTAAGAAAAGTATTAAAGTGTTATAAGGGAACTGTTATTTTTTGGAACGACCGATAAAAAAACAAAATCGAAAAGGAAAAAAAAGAATAGATTATTTATGTAAATTTTGCCTTTAAATTAAGATTGATTAAAGTTATTGCTTCGTAAGTCCTATTATTTTTATTATATGGGTTAACAAAATTCAAATTACAGAAAAAAATTACGTACGTATATTATTGATATTGATCTGAAAAGTGTAAGAAAAAGAAATAATGAGTGTGAGTAAAAAAATCACTAAATACAACTTGAAACACAAATAGTGTGATGGAGAAACATAAAAAAAGAGAAAAAGAAAGAGAAAAAATGAGATAGATGAAGCATAACTTATGTTAATAAAAATATAAAATTTTAAAAATATACAATGATATTTTTTTAACATTTTTTTCAACATTGTTTAGTTTTTTCAACTCAAATTATTTTCCAAATTCTTTTATTTTCTTGTAACTCTTTCTAGTGTCTAACTCTTTCTAATTTAATTTTTTTCAAACCTATTCAAGTTTGTTCTCTTTTGTTTTTTTTCAACATTCAAATTTGTTTTTAGAAATTCTGTTTGGCAATAGCGTGGTAGCCACTGTTATCGTTCTAAAAAATAATCTACACGATTATAATTTTATCCGCTAATAAAAAATGTTGTTTTCAAACAAACTAACCATTTTCTTTGGATTTTGGAAGAGGAAATATAAGAATGGAAAGAAAATAAAGGATGAAAAAATATTAATAAAGGAGTGAGTGGATATAATGTGTTGGAAAGGTGAAAGAAAATAAGGATGGATGGAAATACTATATCTATTTATTTTCCTTTACTACATTTCCCCCGAGACGAAAGTTTAAATGGTAAGTAATTTTAGATTCACTTTATTAGTAAGGAAATAAAATGAATTTATTTTTCTCTAGTGAAATTTGCACTAAATAGGACGAAAACATAATGACTTTCCAAATATAGGACTTAAACTTTTTTATTCTCTAAATAGGACTTAATAATGACCTAGTGGAAGGAATAATGTCGAGTAATGATGGACATTTAGTTGAATAATGACTACTTGATAATGACCAAAGGTCCTACATTGGGAAATAAAAATATATGGTCCTATATTGGGAAAGTTATTATGTTTTAGTCCTATTTAGGTAAATTACCCTTTTCTTTAATCCTAAAATATCTAAACAAGAAGGAAAATAATTTTATTTTCTTTTCTCAAATTTTCTACTCTTATTTTCTTTTTCTTCATGAAAAAATTATCCACATAGTGGTAAAATCCAAATAATTCAAAAGAACAAAGTTTTTTGAAAGGTGTTTACAAACGGGCGAGTTCCATGACCACTCTATTTGAGTGGTTATAGAAGCCATTGTCTCTCCATGTTGTTTTATTCTTAAACCTCCACGGCCCGACCAAGTCCCGATTCCAATCTACTACTTCTACTCCCATTAATTGTACTGTGCAAGTTCATTTGGTTTTGAAGTAAAAAATTTTAGAGCAATGCTAGGGGTACACCAAATGTGTACCCCATTTGTCCCCTATCCCTTTCTCCACCACTCATTTTATCCCATTTTTATTTATTTAATTTTTTTTAAATCTCTTGCCCATTTTTGTGATAATGCAGGGGTGTGTACAAATAGATACACCTTTGGTGTACCCCTAGCATTTTTCAAAATTTTAATGTCAAACAGAAGAGCAGTGTGACTTCTCTCACCACTAAAATAGAGTTAGAGTGGCCATCAAACATGTTCCGTTTACAAAATGATGCCAGGCCACTTTCTCATCAAGGTTAGAACTCTCGGAAAGTGAAAGACAATCCCATGGACGATGTCGATCGATTGTATGAATGCTTCAAATGCGGCGTGTCTCCTCCGCGTAATCTCTTTTCTGATATTTGTTTTTCGTAGATTTTGTCATTTTCACTCTCTGTTTCTTCTCCGCGTAATGTCTTGCTAAAACCATCATAGATTAAAACGTAGGAGTGATAATTCAGTGTGTTCTGACATTTTTGCTAGAAATTGAAGATAGTAGCATTTCTTTATGCCTGATATCCAATCAGGTGTGCTATTTTGGGTTCATACAGATAACAATGTCCACAAAATTGGAAAATATATGCCAAAGTTGATGTTTAAGAAAGCGCTATGTTGTCTTATTCTTAACACAGATTGAAAACTCTGATCTTTGATTTATTTCTTAGAATCTGCGATCAGAGAAAGAAAAAGGGGAAATAGAACATTGAAACGGGTAGGTTCAACATACGCCCAATCAGCTGAAAAAATTTCCATGAGCACAGCAGATGCGGATCACTCTCTTGAAGATGTATGTACTGCTTTCGATCTTTGCTTATATTATGGACGTAAGCAGTTAAGCTGCAATTTGACCTCCCATACTTCATTTTATATACGATATTGTTGTCTCTAATTTGCTATAATGCAGTTGATGGTACTAGTAATTAGTGCGTGATTATTCTCAGTCCAGTTCATCAAAAGCAAAAAGAAATAGCAATCGGAAGCAGTTCTCTCCCCTTGTGTTTTATAGGTCTCCACATGGGGTTCCTCCAAAGAGACCAGCTAGTTTGTTGCGCTTGTTGCAAGAAATACATGTAGATCTCAGAGAACAAAACAAGCATAGGTAGATGTACACTTATTAGAGTGTCACTTGACACATATCATTATCTTTTAGTGGCGAGTTTAAGGATGTTGCATTTTGGACTTCTTTCATCAATGCTGCAACTCACATTATTTCTCACTTACTGTTTGATGTTTATGCAGACAAGAAGTATGGGCCACTTTCCCTAAGCAGGATGAAGCAGTCAAGCATGCAAAACAGTTCATGAATGCTCGTGTTTTTAGTTATCAGGATCATTTAAATGGCCAAAGAAGGTTTCTTGTTTCCACATATGAGGACTTTTGGAGAAGGTGCATTCTCAGATATTAATCCATCTCAAAATCCAGTCAGTATGTACTATATGTCCATCCCCTCCTAGGTTGATTATCCTTTTAATCTTATACTCCGATTTAGGTATAAAAATATGAATTCTAAGAGGCACCATTATGAAGTCATTCAGGAGGTAAGGACTTTTTCTGTTTTCCCTTAATGGTAGAACAATTGTATTCCGTGCTAATATGATTGGTCTACTATTTATATTACATTAATACTTATAAGTACTTGAAGTCAATTTAGTCCATTTTGAAGGCATTGGATGGATGACAATTTCACATTCCCAGGGCTTGCCATGCCACCTTTATTTTGATTTGGAGTTCAATAAGAGAGCAAATGAAGATAAGAATGGAGATGAAATGGTTGATCTCTTGGTCATGGCTGTATTTGATACCCTGCTGGAAAAGTATTCTCTTGAAGGAAGTCATGACTGGATTGTTGAGCTTGATTCTTCTACTGAAGGTATGGAGAGAGTTGCTAAGGACTGAGCCAGAGATTTACATAAATCATGCCACTGTATTCCTCTTATAATATCAAATTCTTTATATTATTTTGATATTATAAACACTTGTAGCAGATAAGTTCTCCCGACATTTAATCATTAGAATACCAAAGGCTGCATTTAAGGACAACTCCCATGTTGGGGCATTTGTTACTGAGGTATGCTAATCTCTCTGGCATGACACCGGTGTTTTGTTTCCTTCTTATTAAGTTCTTGTTAAGCATGGGTTTGTATTTTGTAATACTTTGAAGTTGGATAGTGCCATACATCTTCTTGGTCTCTAATTGTTAGCAAATGATTTTTAAAATCATTTTTACATTCCAAAAATATCTACTAAAGAACTGAGGCTTTTGGTTTTCCGATTTGAGCAACTGGAGTGACAATCATTTTCTATGAGACGTTGTCAGATATGTTCACGTATATATACTTCAAATGAAATGGATGAGAGATTCAAAAAGCTCTTTGTCTTTAAAGATTCAAAATCAGTTGGAATTCCAAGTCAGATCTTTGTGGATACTGCTGTCTACTCTAGAAACCGCTGCTTTCGCCTAGCTCTCTCATCTAAAGCCGGGAAGACTTCTGTCCTTCTACCAAGTGGGCGCTTTAAATGTGAGGACATGGTATGCAACCAATTTTTATTTACCAAAATTCCAGCTCTAATGCCGACCTTATCCCAATTGCATTCCATATGATTTAAATTTTGTTTTTTGGGTTATACTTGCTGCATGGGGTGTCTTCTCCTTTTTCGTGATACTCAATGTTAGCTGAGCCCTGCATTTCACATGTAAATGTTTATTTAAATGTAAGTCGTTTTCACTACATGGCAGAGTGAAGAAGAAATGTTTATGGCATCACTGATTTGCAATATGGATGCTGACTGTGAGAAACTTTTGGTTTGTAAAATGGATTCAGATTTTGTCAAGACCCTGCATTTTGATACAGAGGTACTTATTGACTTCTCTCTTGTAGCAATCTTGTAAAATTAGATTTTTCATATTCATTATGATATATTTGGTGTGTTGGTCCTGTTAGCCCCATTCTCCTATTTTGTGAAAACAATTTGCTTACAAGTTGTTATGCATTGAAAGTTATACTTAACTTATGTTTTCTTTCACAGACTACAGAAAATTTCCAACAAAACTTCATTCCCCATGCATCTGTGTTGAATAGTTTTGAAGGTGATCCCTCAAGAGCATACTTGATGGGAAAGTCGCCATTCACAGCTTTAGATGCATTCATTGTGTATATTGCCTCCATAGGAAGTGTACCAGGTAAAAAGATTAACACCTAACTTTCATGTTAGAACAGATATATGAGGGAAAATTAGAACTGCATCTGTTTTTTTCAATACAACGTGTAGCAAAATAAAAGGTCCCTTATATTTTTGTACAGAGTTAATTTTCTAAAAAGTGTCGATGGCTGTGCCTAGTTCTTATATCTTTGGTGCTGAGTCTAATATATTTATTGAATCCTTACATACAACTGTTCTTTACATTGTCTTGTTAGGAAAAGTTAGGAGTTGGTATTGGTTCTCAGAGTATGGGCTGATGGTGTACAACATGTCAAAAAACAGATATTGTGAAAGGATCCAGAGAGAACACAAAAGCAATCATGGTAATATTTTGTTTGGTTTCTTTTTAGTATACACACTACACACATTGTGCTTGCCATGACATAATTTTCCCTTGATTTCAAGTGAGCAATGTGAATATGTGATTAAAAATTATTTGTGTATTCCATAAAATTGATAGCTTTTTATTATGGACCCATTCTAGGGAATACAATATCAAAGGCATTGGAAGCCGAACAGGCCAGCTTGGTGCCTTGGGTCGGGTGTCTTTCCTTCTTTAAAATAAGTCCTACTTTAATTCCACTCGCCTTAGTTATGTTTTAGTATTCTTTATATTTTGGTTATTGCTTTTACGAAGTCGAGTTGCATTAGGATTCCCTCCTTTTTATACTGAGACGATTAATGTTAATTTTCATCTTTCATCTCCAATTCATTTATCAATTGTAACGGAAATTTGAACCTATGTGATTGATTTAGCAATCCGAGGTTAGAGAGAGAGAGAGAGAGTGTGTGTGTGTGTGTGAAACTGAGAGAGAAAACTTGTAGATTGATTTCAGGGAAAAATCAACATGTCCCCCTCCCATGGAGCTGGGGAAGGGTGTACGAATAATTACTACGTAATTCTTTAACAATGAAAACTAAACTACGACTAGTTTGGGTATTCCAATTGTTTTGCTAGTGCTATCTATTGAGTGGGTTTGGATGTACCGGCAACACTTAAACATGTCACTAGTTTAATACTGTGTTAACATCAAGATCAACACATTTTAGGAGCTAAATCACTTTTTAGTTTGGGAGAAACAAATCCTATTTGTAGTTGATGTTTATATCGATCGATCATGAAATAATTTTTTTATTTGTTCTGATTGGATTAATCTTCCTTCCGATTCATTTTAAAGTTCTTCTCAGGCATAAGGAAATGTGGCGCAGCTTTTTAATTAAAATGATGTTTTGGATGTGTATTCATAGCCAAAGGTAATGGGAGCTAATGAAAATAAAAAACATGATGTTGGGAAAAATTAGTAACCTCCCAGCACACTAATTGATGTTGATATTGGAATTTTCTTTAACCCAGAGAGAAGTGGATTGCCGGCAATAATGGCCCGCCCGGCATGGCCCAAAGGGCAATGGACTTCAAATGGTGATTCAAATCCAAAGAAAAGTAGCATTCTTCAGGATAGAAGTGTCAAGGGTGTAGACTCCACCAGACTTGTGTACTTCAAAAAATGTCACACAATGGGCACAAGTTCGCTCACATAGACTAAATTGAATGAGAATTTTGTTACACTTAGAAGTTAGAATAGATGATGATAACATTGATGCACCTGAGTACTTATGAGATAGACCCATTAGCAAGAGTAACATGGGTACTGGACTACTGGAGTAGTTGTGTTACAGACGGAAAATTGGTCGGGATTACTTGTCATATGATTGGTTGTGCCAGTGTCAATGACCCACATGGAATAAGAGGAAACACATGTATTTGAATTATTGCACGTCTTACGCAAAACAAACAAAGTTATGTCAATTGTACAACTGTTATTCCTACAAGAAAGAGAGTTCTACCTCTCAACATCTATGAAGTGCAACCGTAGAAAGTTTTAGTGTGTAAGACTGCATGTTATTGAATGAATACTGTAATATCAATTTCATAGGCTTTGCATTTTGTAATTTTACAGCTGAAACTTAAACGATAAAATACCATGTTACGGAGTATTATTAAGTATGTTACATTTATCACCTGTTTTTTTCATCCTTGCAAACTTGTGCTGCTACACAGGGAAACACAAGGTAATAAATAGTCGAGTTCAATTAAACTAATATTATCCAAAATTTCGTAGCAAATGATCCCTAGAGGTCGTAGATTAGCTGAACTATGCTATATTAAGATGCATATGGCTATGTTCACTGTTAAATATGCAGTGAATATAAGTTCTTTCTTTTTGAAAAAATGGTAACTGGAGTAGAAAATTTAGTGTGTTTAAAGTTATATTTTCGTCCTAGTTTCCACGTTGAAAGGCACATTATTTCAAAAGATAAGTGATCTCAATGCATCTCGTGTTTCATCAACCAACAATTAAATTTTGAAATATAATAAAAATAGAACACCGTGCATTTGTATGTGGCATACTCACATATTTTAGGGAGTTTTTGCTAGGGTACTTTGCTCACATGGTAAATAAATGAAAATTGTAGGCACTCTAACGATGTAGCTAGAGATAGCTTATTTGGCAATACTCTAACGTTTTTCTGTTTATGTTGGATGTGCTAGTGATGTATGTTGTTGATCTTAAAAGGGGTGTTTATTACCAGAAGTGCCATGATCCTGATTGCAGAGGTAAAGGGTCTCGTCATAATTCCACATGCCAGAATTAACTCCGTCTAACAAAAATTTAAATTGCTGCAACTTTGGTTCTTACAGGCTATCGATCCCCTTTATGCCCCATCCCTGACAATGTCATAGCTCGTTCAGTATCTTTTAATGTAGAAGGTAATACTGAAGGTTTGGGACACACAGTTGTAATAGCGATGGGAGTATTATAGACAACTGCCAGAAAGATTGGTGGCTTGAAACCATCACATTTGCTGATCAGGTAGAGGGCATACCAAAAGCCTTGAATGTAGCTGGTGTAAGTGGATGCATTCTTGTATTAAGTATTAACTTCCATAAGTGTTTGTCAGTTATTCAACCTTTTTCTTTGGAAATTGGACCGAAATACGACCAAGTATTGATGATTGGAGTATTGGACAAAAACACTACGAAGTATTCCTTCCAATCTTTATTAACTATCTATTATGACTTTCATCATAATTGAAAAATAAATAAATGTGGACATACTTTATGTCCACATTGATTCATTTTTTTAATTTATCAAGAAAGTTATAATAGAACATTAATAAAGAATGGGTAGAGTATAAAATTGAACAAAACATTACCGGCCAGGCAACCATCACCTTGTTAGTCCAAAACTATATATATATATATATATATATATATCGCTGTAATGCAAAACTATATATAAATACCCTTCATATAAATATTCTAGAGTATTTTTGTCTTTCAATATTCGTAGTATATGCCCAATTTAACCCACCCCTCTTCCAAAAAATATATATATGCCCCACTAGTATACACTTATATTCATTTTCTTTACTAGAAAAATTTCTCCAATGATAAAACATTAATTTGTGACATATCATCATGGAAATATTTTTTACACCTAAAATTGGTTCTTGTAATATAAAACTCACCAAATCCAGATTCAGTATAAAAAATATTTTCATGGATCCATGAAATATTAATTTATCATAGCTATATGTGAAAAATATTTTAAATATCTAACACAGATCGATTATGTTGAAATTCCAAAAAAAAAATTGAATATGTGAATATGTTTTGTAATAGTAAAGTTTATGTGATAGGTATTTGTACGGATTTTCATAATTTATATTGTTATTGGCCAACACGGTTGATAGTTAGTAATGTTTTGACCAATTCCATTGTTGGTAGTGTTTTTGTCCTATCATGATTAAATCATCCATATTTTGTGTTGTATTGTTGTTTCCATCTAATTTCCCTTGTTTCTTTCTGGTTAAGGTTTATGCATTCTGCTACATATCGTGTGGATGTGTGCACGCATGTGGGCGTGTGTGTGTGTGTGACCTCCTTTATGGCTGAATCCGGGGCTATCTTAAGATACCCAGAGTACAATTTAGTTTGGTTTGGAAACTAGATATGAGTTTGAAAAGTAATTGTTTATTTTTAGGAACTTTACGTCTTATAGTGTTGCATAAAAAAAACTTCTAACTTTTTTTATACTACGTATTTGTTTTCACTAAGAATTTTGTTGTTTTCAATAAAGTAGCTTTCTGCTACTTGCTAGCTTGGATTAGGTGCAGTGGTAGTTTTCTCACATTATGTTTTGTGCTTTCTACTTGCCATGCCTTTCTCTCATTAATATTAGTTGTCTTGGATTTTTGTGCTTTGTGGTTTCCTCTGGTGTAGGCATCTTTATGTGTTTTCAGTGAGTTTGTATTAATTGTGTTATTTGAGCCGGGGGTCTTTAGGAAGCAGTTTCTTTACTTTTGGATAGGGGTAAGGTCTGCGTCCACACACGATTCCCAGACCTGCGCTAGTGAGATTCATCTGAGTTATTTATTGTTGCAATAAATTTTGCATCAGAATTTTAAAATTTGTAGTTTATTCAATTGTTTTCGAGCTTGGGGTCTCCTAAGAATACTCTTTCTGCTTTCTGAGTAGTGGTTAAGTCTCCAGACCCGATCCCTCTCTGTAAGAATTTACTGGATGTGTTCGTAATAATTTCTTTTCAACAACCAATTTGATCACAGTTCACATGCATTAAACTATTACGGAGTAGTTTTTCGCTTTCATCTAATAGAGGCAATAATTAACTTTTCCAACATTCACATAGCTTTTTTTTGTGTGTTAATAAGATAAAGTTGACTTCAAGGTGGGTAAAACTGATGTGGTTTGTAATTATATATCCTGCGTAGGACAACCCGGACGGAACGTCAGGAAAAGAAGAAGAAGAAGATGATGATGATGATGAAGAGTGGTGGACGACTGTTGAAAAGATTGCAACACAAACAGAGCGGGCTTACCTGGGGGAAATGCTTAGTGCTGATAAGTCAGTCGTTTCCTACGATAAGCTAGTGTAGGCCACTTGTAGGTTAGCTGGATTAATAAGTGACTTTTTTTTTTTTTACAGTCGGATAAATAATTGACTTGTTAATTGTCTAATGTAGAATCTTTTCCCATTGTTAGAGATACATTTTGGTTTAATAACACGGTTTTAGAGAGAGTAATTGCTGTTGAATTCCGTATCATTTTATACGACTTTAAAGAATAAAAAGATTAAAAGTGGCCGCAGTCACCGCGAATTAAGAAAAAAAGTGCAAGGGTAAATAAAAAGATAAAGAAAGGAAATGAAAGGTGTGGAATTTTTCGCCATATTTCTTCTCTATCAGTATATTATTCTTGATTGCAAATTCATTTTGGCCAATTATGGTAGGGATGGGTAGTTTTTAATTTTGTTTTTTTGCTCTATTAATGAAACTATGCATATGTTACTGCGAGTTTTTTTATCTACCACAGAGCTCAAAGTGAGTGGACTGATTCTCCTCCCGACAAAACTTAAAGAAAAAAACACTTATGGTGTGTTTGGTTGGGAGCAAAATATTTTTCGGAAAAATTTTGATTTCATGTTCCTGTGTTTGGTGACATTAATGGAAGGAAGTATTTTCCAGGAAAAATATTTTCCTTCAATGGGGGGAAATTTTTAAATTTTAAATTCTAAAATTTAAATTTTAATTTTGAACTTTAAATTTTAAATTTTAAATTTTAAAGTTTAAATTTTAAACTTAGATTTTAAATTTCTAATTTTAAGCGTTAAATATTAAATTTTAATTTTTAATTTCAAGTTCTTAATTTCTAAGTTTAAATTTATATTTTAAATTTTAAATTTTAAATTTAAATTTTATATTTTGTACTTTAAAGATTAAATTTAAAATTTAGACTATAGTTTTATATTTTAAATTTTAAACTTAAACTTTATTTTTAGTTTTTAAATTTAAAGTTTAATTTTTAAATTTAGAAAAAAGGAAGTGTTTTGGAGAAACGAAAAAAGTGGAGGAACTCTTTTTAAAAACAGATGGAGTAAAAATAGAAATGATTGTTTTTTTAGAAAATATTTTCCTTCCTACCAAACAACGGAAAATAAGATTGGAAAATAATTTTCCTTGAAAAATATTTTCTTTAGGAAAATATTCTTCATACAAAATATTTTACATCCAACCAAACACAAATTTAAAGTGAAAATAATTTTGGAATAGGCAGGAACAGTGTGGTGGTAGCTAACAAGTAAATTAATACGGAGTACTTCTTTTGTCCTTCAAAGATATTCACTCTTTGAACCTTTTTTTTTAACTAATTTATTTACAAACTACTACGTAATATTGAAACATTTATCAAAGAATTTAAAACACAAGATGTGATCATAATATTTTATTATTTAAAATAATCAGTGAAAATAGATAAATAAACAACATTTATCAAGAAACCATAATAGTAATCGAAAAAATCTCTTAGGGACGAAGGGATTATTATATTAAGAAATATACATAGATAGGAGTAAATTGTCATCAAAATATCAAAATAAGATCAAGTGCATTATTTTTCTCTTATAAATAAGATATTGGTATTGTAAATGATGGTCGTGTCATGGTGGAGTGTACTAGCAGTGTAGTAGTGGACCACCCGTCAAGGGTGGTTAGCACTGGCACTGGCAGTGCTATGATGACAGCGTGGCGGTGCTACGGTGGCAATGTGCAGTGTAGGAGAGACAACTTTCATCATCTTTTACTCATATTTATATACTTCTCTCTATTGTTTTTTTAATACTATTGATTCTTTGAAGGACAAAACAAGTACCCTGGTCCTCAGTCCACCAAATGCCCCTTATTCGGTCCCGATCCAGGCTGGTCTTGTCTATGTTTGACCCGATAAACACCCCTAATATATATATATATATATATATATATATATATATATATATATATATATATATATAACCCGGAAGAGAACCACCAAAATCGGTGGGGTAAGGTCCAGGCCGGCCTTACCAAATTTATTAAAAAGACAGAGAAGTACACATTCGAGGAGGACTAAACCAACGCCCCGAAAGTAAAAACAAAATACAAGAGGATGAAGAAAACAAAAAGCATGTACTAATTAGAACATCACAACTAATACAAGAAAAGTTCACGGAAGAACCCAACATAATACTTCTCCCAACATCTTCATCTTCTTCAAAATCATCGTCTTCTTCACCAAAGATTTTCAACAGCTTCGACTTCTTCACCTGGCCTGCTTAATATGTTCCGCATTCCTCGCCGTTTAGCTTCCTTGTGATGTAGATTCCTTCCCGATTGGAAAAACAAGGTGAATCCAAGGTTAGTAAGGCTTTCATCCAAAACCATCCAACTTTTGTTTCTCTTCCCCCAACTCCAAGTGTGAATAGTGTTGAATATTCCTTTTCTAACTCTCTGCGAGTTGGGTGCTTCATTTTCAAATCTGCTCCTATTGAATTCTTTCCATATGTGCCAAGATATTATCCCCAGAAGAATACTTCTCAATTGACCTTTTAGGGATGTTCTTCTGTGAGAGAGGTTCCATTCCATAATATTTTGATTGAAGTTTAGATGATTTCTAGGATTAGGACCATCCACTGCTTGAGTGAAGAATTGCCAAATGCTTTGGCTCCAAGAGCATTGGAAGAGAACATGGTCTTTGGTGTCTTCATTACACTTGCAAAGGGGACATTGGGTGGCCAGTTGAAAACCTAAGTTCTTCAGTTCCATTGCAAAAGGAAGATAGGAGTTAATAGCTCTCCATAGGAAAAATTTTACTTTTGGGACTTGATTCTTATTCCAGCAGAATGAGTAGGTGATTTGTGATGGCTTACTGTCCCTGCATATGTTATATGCTTTCTTGAGTGTGAAATCACCATCTTTCCAAGAAATCTGATCTCCATTTAAGTTGGTCTGAGTTGAGGCTGTGATATTTACCCTGCAAATCCTTTTCCAAACTGGTGAGTCATGGATTCTTTCTTGGATGGAATTCAGCTTCATATACCTGGCTCTCATGTATTTAGCCCATAGGGTTTCATCAGTCTGAACCTTCCACCAAAGTTTAATAGAATATGCTTCTTGAGTATCCTCAAGACTCCTGATTCCCAGCCCTCCTTCCTCTGTAGGAGCACATAACTTGCTCCATTTACTCCAGTGATGTTTAGAATTCCCTTGTTTATTTCCCCACAAGAAATTGGCCATTTTCCTCTCCAGCATCTTCTTAATGGACTTAGGGATGCAGTGAACAGCCATTATGTGAAGAGGAATTGATGAGAGCACATGTTT
>OOIL02000624.1:546124-569630 GCA_900332095.2 Cuscuta campestris | reverse complement strand
GTGAAGAGGAATTGATGAGAGCACATGTTTAATTAAAATTAGTCTTCCCATAGGGTTTAGGGTTTTACTATACCAACTGTCCAAGTATTTATCAAAGTGAGCTAGTAGTTTGGAACAGTGATGTTGTTTGAGTTTCCCTTTGGTCATGGTAGCTCCAAGGTAGATGAATGGAAGGGTCCCATGAGACATCCCCAGGTTCCTTTCAATAGCGCTTATTTTTCCTTGGCTCACCTTTTTGCCAGTGTAAAAACAAATCTTGTCCAGGTTTACCTTCTGCCCTGATCCTTTTTTATAGTCTTCTAAAATTCTTCTGAATTTAAGAAGGTTTTTAGAATCTCCATTAACAAAGACCACCAAGTCATCTGCAAAGGCAAGATGGTTTACCAAAGGTAAGTTCCCAGTGTTGAAAGAGCCTATGGTAGTGGTTCTTCATGTGAGAGTTGATCATCCTGGAGAACCCCTCACTACTAAGTAGGAATAACAAGGGAGATAGAGGGTCACCTTGTTTCACTCCCCTTTTCATTGGGAAAAAACCAGCAGGTGTTCCATTGATCAATATTGATAGGTATGCACCTTTCAAGTTGGCCATTAGAAGCTGTTGTGACCTTTCATTAAATCCCATTAGATCCAGAATAGCTTCTAGATATTCCCATTCCACCTCGTCAAATGCTTTGGCCATGTCTAGTTTGACAATACAGTTATCTCCCCTTGTGTTTTTGTCAATCATATGGACCATTTCTTCTGTCAGAAGTATCTGCTCTTCTACACCTTTGTTTTTTTGAAAACCTGTCTGTTCCTCTGATATGCACTTAGGCAGAAGGACTGAAAGTCTAGATGCTAGGATCTTACTGATGATTTTGCTCATAAATATTGAAAGAGATATAGGTCTGTAATCCCCAAAAGATTTAGGATCTTCTGATTTGGGGATCAAAGTAATGAAAGTACTCCCAAATGATTTAGGAACTGGAATTCCAAGGAAAAATTCTTGGCAAGCTAGGATGACATCCAACTTGATGATATTCCAACATTGTCTGAAGAAGTAGCCACCATCAGGTCCTGCTGCACTGTATGGGCTCAGATCCCACACAGCTTTAGTCACTTCCTCTTCATTAGGAACATTACAAATGAGCTCGTTATCAGAGACATTGATAACCTCAGGGATAAACTGGGATATGAGGCTAACATCTGTGATTGAAGTATTAGAAAATGAGGATGAGAAAAATTTGATTGCTTCAGAGCAGATATCTTCTATATTGGTGAGGATTTGACCATTTTCATCTTGGATGGATCTAATGGTAAGCTTATTTCTCTTGTTCTTAACAAAGGAATGAAAAAACTTTGAGTTGCAGTCTCCATCTGTCATCCATTTAATATTTGCTTTTTGTTTCCATAACTCTGTTTCTCTATTGATACTGCAAATTAGGTTGGCAGAGGCTAGGTTTGATGCAGCTCTGTTTTCCTCAGTAGGATTAATCTCAAACTCCTCCTGAGCTTTGCTTGCCTCTTTTTCTTTGATTTTCACATCCTTAAAAATATTTCCAGAATGCTCCTTGTTCCAAGAAGACAGTTCAGATTTCAGTCCCTTCAATTTTGTTGCAAGGCCAGACATCCCCCCGTTCTAGGGCTTGATTCCCAAAACTTTTCAACTGTAGAGTAAAAAGTGTGATGAAAAGTCCAAACATTGAGAAATCTGAAGGGTTTAGGTCCACTGAAACCATCAGTAGTACACTTAAAAAGTATTGGTTTGTGATCAGATGTAGTTTTACTGAGGTGATAAGAGCAGATTTCATTAAACATTTGGGTGCAATAGGAATTAGTGAGGATCCTGTCTAGTCTTCTCCACACCCTTCCCTTGCTTCTGACCCCTGTCCAGGTATAAATACCACCATTGAAAGGGGGGAGATCAGGCCACAAGATTGGATGCAATCTGCAAATTCTTCCAAGTCTTTAGAGTTTGGGTCAGAACTCCCTTTGTGCTCATTGAAGTGAAGAATAGTGTTGAAGTCCCCGCCCACTACCCAAGGATGATCTACAGAGCTAATCGTGATAAGATCCTCCAAAGCTGCCTTCTAAGAGTTGTACTGTGACCACCATAGACTGCAGTGATGCTGAATTTTGATTTGAGGTTGGAGCTCCAGAATTCACAGGTCAAGCATTGTCTATTTTCATTGAAACTTTGTAGGGAGAGGGAGCTTGCTTTCCAAAAAATCCAAATTTTATTGTTGAGCCCATCTTTGGAGAAGTTGAAACCAAGGTTAAGGGTATACCAATCCCTTTTTTTCTATTTACAATAGGTTCAATGATGCACAGATAGTCAACATTATGTAATTTAACTAGTGTTTTCAGCCTAGTAAGTGAGGAGGCTGCACCACAAACATTCCAAAATAAGCAATTCATAAGAATTTTTTGGTGTGTCCTTCAGTAAGCCTTGTTTTGCTTCTGGTCATTATTGTCCTTGAAGATGGTTGTTTACCCTTCTTGTGAGATTTAGGGATGGCCAGAGAGGGAGAATTCTCTTTGGGTAGAGATACTTCGAAGGGCTGAAGTTCTGAGTTGATCCAAAATGTTGGTTCCTTTTCCCCTTCAGAATGGCAAACTGCCTCTGGGAGATCTACTTCTCCTTCACTATCTGATCCCATGCCTGTTGAGACCCAAGCCTGAGGATCAATTAGAAACAAGTCATCCTTAGATCCCATGTCCAATGTTTTTGAGCAGTGATTTGAGTGCCTTCCCTTGATTTAGAGGGTTATGATGATGGTTAACTGATTCCTTGCTTGCTGATGACAGGAAAATTTTTGAGGCAAAAGATTTAGCAGCTGAGAAGGAAGGAAAGTGCTCCTGTACATTGAAGAGGGAATGTAGGCCCCACTTTTGAGACTGTTCACTCTCCTCAGGTAAAGTGCTATGATTATTTTCTACGGCTAAAATTGGAATATGTAGGAGAGAGACATTTGGTTGAGCTGCAGAATTTTCACTAATTGGTTGTGTGTCCAGTAGTTGTTGGAAAGGATTCTATGGCCCCCTTAACTGTTAAAGTTTTTTGGACTGAAGCCCCTGGATGTTTTACTTGCACCCATACATGTGAACTAATAGGATGAGTTGCCTGGCCCCTTTTGGATTTTCCCAATGTCCAGCCTGCATCCTTGCCCCTAGGATGAGTTGCCTGGCCCCTCTTGGGGTTCTCCAATGTCCAGGCTGCATCCCTACGAGTACTGTATGGGTGTTGTGAATGTGTAGCCTGGCACTTCTTAGAAGATGAATCTAATATCCAGCCATCATTCACCCCAAAATTTTGAAACCAACCTTTAGGGTCCTTATCCTGACACAGGTGTTTTTTACTATTAACTCTCCCAGCTTTGTTACTAACCTCTGTCCACTCCGAAGAAGTCTTGGTGCTAAGATTTACAAATTTACCCTTGTTCTTGTCAGGAACTGTAGAATGGCCATGGGATCTGCACTTGAACTTTGAAGGTCCAAGTTTGCAGCATCTATAGCAGAATCCTGGGACATTCTCAAAAGAGCATTGAATGATGATGTCTCTAGGGCCAATTTTAAGGTGAACCTGTGGAGGAAGAGGCCTAGAGATGTCCATCTCTATGCAACATCTAGCTTCTTTAGTACGAACAAGATGGGTTGTTTTAGAATCCATGGTACAAGGTTTCCCCAAGATGCTAGCAATAGTAAACAAAGCCTTGGGAGTAATGAGATGCGTAGGGAGATTATGGAGAGTGGCCCAGATAGGAATAATAGGACAGTCTTTATTTGGACTCTGGTGTCCATTTGAAAATATAAAATCTGATATGGTTAATGTACCAGTTACCTCTCATGAAGAATCTAAGATATTCCTCCTCTTTGTTAAAGATGAACAGGATATCATTGTTGGATAGTCTTCGTAGTTTGAAGCCTCCTTTGAATCCAATGCCTAATAAGAAGTCTTTGATAATCAGCAGGTTGAGGTGTTTGTAAGCTCTTCCTACCAGTGCATATTGAAGATTCTCGCAGAGCTTTCTTTCTTCTTCCAATGTAAATGTAGCAGATGGCATGTTATTATACATTCCCTCCACTTTGCCCATATGAGTGTTTCCATCTTTGAATAGTTCAGAGAAAAGTTTCTGTGATCCTGTATTGTGATTAAATGATGGATAACTATGGGGAGATTTGAAAGTATTTGTGTAAATAGCAGTTTTGAACTTAGAACTGGCCGGAATATTAGCCGGAAAACCAGAGTTTTCCGGCGGCCTCTCTCCTCTCCTCTCTCTCCTCATTATATATATATATATATATATATATATATATATATATATATATATATATATATATATATGACATGCTTCGGTGAGATGACGCGAAGCTCACTATATTACACTGCAAAGCACACCGTCTTATTAAAGGTTTTATGTTTATTTTTTTGCATATCCAAAAAAAAGTTCTATTTTCCACTTTAAAAAACAATTTGGTGGCGCTTATTACATGCTAAAAAAATTGGCTCTTGTTTGCTTTGTATGCATTCAATACTTGGTGCTCTCTGCTTGCTTTATTTTGCTTCGTTTAATAAGTTTAATTCTCCTCGTGAATTTTTTATGCAGGCTGTTTGAACAAGAGACTCTTGAAAACAGTCTTTCTATTTTTGAGTAGAGGCAATGTCAGCATACACAAAAACCTGTTCTCTTCAACTTATTACTTAGTTTTTATTCTTATTGAAATAAATTCAATAAGTTATTCACTAAATCAACCCCGTCTTTTGCCAGCCTGAGTTATAGCCATATGCCCAATGGCTAAAGAAACATATGTTCCCTCTTTAGGTTCCCATCCCAAATATTACATGCCACATATTAACTTCTTTCATAATGGCCATTCAAAATCTCAGACACTTATGAATAGTCCTATGGCATAAGCTATATAAATTTTGTGTTTGTTGTTTACGAGTTTTGACTGAAGTTTTCGAATGAATTTATACAAAAATTTGGATATAATTATAAAATAAAATTTATATATTTAAAAACTATATCAAAACTCCTTGCATCTCAATTTAAATTGTCTGTTTCGATTTACGATGCTTGACTAAAATTATTTTCAAATCATTTTATATGAAAAATGGTGTACAATTAAAAAATAAAAATTACATATCAAAAACTACATCAAAAGAACTACAAAACTAGTGGTGATACGACTATATTATTTAATCACATGACTAATAAATATAGAGAAAGAAAGTAAATAAAATCTAACTCTGTAAATAGTAACAAATAATTTAATTTGGGACGGAGGAAGTAGAACACATATGACGTTACTCTATTTTATCAATTGGGCAACAAAAATGAGTAAAGAAAGTGATTAAAGTTTAACCATGTAAATAGTAAACAAATAACTTAATTTGAAACAGGAGTAAGTGAGTAACTAATACACCACATAATTTGTATTTAATTCTATGTCAAAATTTAACTCTTATTGACTGTAAAAACTCCAAATTGGACAAATGCTGTGGGACAGGAATATTTTTTATAAACCTCTAACATCTGAAATTTTAAGATATCGTTTTTCTTTTGCTTACCGTTTAGCAAACCAGGCCACACAACCTTAAATGACACGGGTGAATGGCATCACCTCCCTCCCTCCCAAGTCCCACCCCACCCTTTGTACTGCACATTTTACTGAAGGATGACCAATCCTTAATTAATCGTTTTTGTTTCATTGCTTTGTTTGAGAACAATATTTGTGATTATCATTTTGGATGATTTTTTATTGTGCAAATTAATTTTAAAAAAGCCAAAGCTAAAAGCTATCGAAGAATAACATTTTTCAACACACAAATGATAAACACGGAAGTTAATGCCAAAGCTAGCTAAGTAGTTTTATCAAGCAGTTAATAAACACATGCAGCTGTTTTTTTTTTTTTTTGCAAAGTACTTGTAACTGATTTGACAAAGAAACCGATTGCCAAACAAGAATCGGGGCGACGTCATCTAATATTAATTATATAATACTCTGTACTACATATAACATTCGGACTCGGCATAATTTATTCTGTATTACTACAAATTAGCATATGTTATAAGGTTCGTTGAGCGGATCTGCAATTCTGTATTGCCAGTACTTATCAGCAAGAGTTATATATGCAGGGAGAGAAAAAATGATGGAACAGAGTAAAGCACCTTGAATCTATAATGTGCAATATCCTCACAGCCAAGGACATAAAGTTGACAACTTGATCAACTAAGATTCGGCTTGCTGAGCTTTTTTCCTCTGTTGCAACTTTGGGAGCCTTGGGAACAATATATTGTTCAATTGTCTCTCGGCACTATACTCTGAGGAGGCCTGTAAAAACATCATATTTCACTATCAAAGTTTGAGAGATGTGTCAGAGAAAAAATGTGGTATTCTTGAAGGTACAGTGATAGTGAGTTAAAGCACCCATACCCGTTTTTTAAAGGGAAAGCGTAATGTTTGGACTTGTGTTCCTGAGCAAACTCTCAGATCAATACCAAGGCTATCCACACCTATCAGAGCTACTTCCTGCCATGTATGTCATCAAAAGGTTCTAAGGTATATTGTGATTCGTGAGAATAATGCCCCTACAAAATTCATTTGTTTGCCAAGACGACCAAAATGATTGTCCACTACCTCTTGGGGCATGTGTTAGAACGTTTAAAAAAAACAATGATGATAATGTAACCTCATTTGAAATTATGAAAGCTTATATATGATATTATCCTTTACTTAAAGAATGTGCCCACAATTTTAGGAGCACTGCTAAAAAATATGTAGCAAAATTAAAGAGTGCTTCTGGGAAGGTAGTTGATGTTTCCAGATCCACTTGAAGTTCTTTCAGATTCGAGAGAAAAGTGCATGGTTTCTTGAATGATTTCTTTTGCTTAAAGCAACTGAATATAGAGAAATTGCGGCATTAAGTTTTCAAAAGGAGCACAAGATACTGAAATAGAAATATTGAAATTGCTCATTTAAGGAATGAGGTTACCTCCACTTGGATACCCTTTTGTCGCATGCAGAGAGATTTGAGAGCTTGAATGGTCTTTTCACCACCAGCTTTAAAACGAGACAATATTTTTACTGCCGAATGTGCAATTGCATCAGGCTGAGCTCTCCTGAAATCTTCTATTTCAACATCAGTCTGTAAAAAGCATTCAAAGGTAGGAGGACATCATATCATAACTTAGTTAACAAAGAATTGAAGCCTATTTCTAGGGTAGTTTGCAATTACAAATAATATTATTTGAGGGTTAATAATTAATTGCATGTGAGCATTATGATGGAGCAAGGGGTGCGTAATATGACAACAATCATGGCTTGCACAACTACCTGATGCCCATGAGCAGAAATAAACTGAATCTTAACCATTTCTAGTTTGTAAAATGAGGTTCCATTTCCCGGGCCTTCGTCCTTCTCCAATTCCTCTGCACATTTTGAGTCATCTTGATCTGATCCACTTTTGTGTCCGTGGCCATTTATCCCAGCAATACTTCTTTCTTTACAAGCTGAAGATTTTGCATTTTGACTCCAATCCATATCACTGAATTCGTTGTCAGAAATCTGCTTTTGGAGGATCGTGTGTTCTTCAATGTAGGCTGTCCTTAGAATGCCTTGTATTGATAGGCCTACTGGAGACTGTTCCATAAAATCTATTGGACCATCATTTACAACCTGAGTACCAAAGAATATGTCAAAAGACTAGGGAACTATGGAGGGTCACATTGCCATTAGCTCAGTTACTTGAAAAGAATGTGTGCTTTGAATATAGAAATTAATGAGAAAATCACTGATACGAACCTCATCCCAAGCCCAAACCCTTATGCAAGGATGAAAGGCCAAAAGCAAACCAAGAGCAGACCAGTTTCTCTTCACTCGTAGTTTAGGAATCTTTGCTGTTTAATTAATTTCCTACTTATTTCTAGCCATGTGCCAGTTTGTTAGTATTTAGCTTGCTGGTCTTTGTTTTTGCACTCCACTAGGCGCATATCTTTAGTATTCCTCCACGTGCTACAATTTTGGTCCACTTTCTCAGTTAGAATTAAGTCAGTTGTAATTGAGCATTATAAGTGCTCCACCTAATTATTGTTTCAGTAGGGTAAAATCAATCAACTCAGTCCAGAATTATTCCAAATGTTAAAATTCTTCACTTGTGACTCATTTTGTTTAGCATCTCTGTTTTACTAATCTGGGTTGTATCAATATAGCATCACAGCAATGTTTATTAACCATGGTCAAACACACAGTACCGCTCCTTCCTCTGACACTGTTACCCAAGCATCCATACCTCCACAAACCTATCCACCACCAAGCACCCTTTTTGTCCTAAACGTGGAGCCCCTTGCTCAACAACTCTCTCGTATCGTCAATTGACTGGCTGCTCTTGAACCTTTGGTGCTTGATGTGGCATCATTGAAAGCACAAACTAGAGCTCCGATAACTGGGGTAAACCTACTGGATTCAATCATAGTTTGAGATCCCATCAATGCTCTCATTGGGTTGATTGGGAAGAAGCCCAACTTTCATGGATATCCCACCCTAACCACAAATTTCCATACTCTAGAATGGGATTTCCGAAGTTTGAAAAAGGCAACCAAGTGTAGATCCTTTGGGAGAAAAAATTTTCTGTCATTATCAAACTGTGGATGATTTTAAGAGTTGACACTTGGGATTGCAGCAATGTATTCAGAACTCAGAAGGATATGCATTGAATTTGTTGGCATGGATCAGCACCAAAGACACCATCTTATATTGGGAAGAATTAGCCAAAGTTTTGTAAGAAAATTATGGATCCACTGAATTTCAAAACCCAGATGAGCATTTATGTGGTATTCGGCACAGGAAGTGTGCAAGAGTATCGTCAGGACTTTGCCAAGCAATCCTCAAGAGTGAAGAACTGGGTGGAACATTGCGTGCACAGAGCATTCTTAAAAGAGTTGAAGGGAGAACTCAAATCTGATGTCTGGATCCAATAGCCCAGAAGGGTTTCTAAAACAAGGAGCTTGGCAATTGAGTATGAAGCAAAACTCAGGCCCACACAGCAACAGCCAAACCGGTCCAATAATAACCCATCCAATTGTCTCACAAAAGAAGCAGATGCCCCTTATTCCCAATCTCTCGCAGCATCACGCATTTACACCTGTACAGTTCTCGCAAAACCCACTGAGAAAACAGAGGATTATGTTACCGCTGCAAAGAGAAATTCATCCATGGCCACCGTTGCAAAATCTCTTCTCTCTCCCCAATTGAGATACCAGAAACTGATGATGCCGAAGATACAGGACACATGGACTAAGGAATTCACAGGGTAAATGGCCAAAATATCTTTCAACACAATATTGGGCAAATCAAAAGGAACAACCATGACGAACTCAAACACTTTAGTGTCCAAATTGGTAACAGAAACGTCATACAATGTGAAAGTGTGTGCAAAAGGCTTGACATTTATTTTCCAGGAGTCAAGGACTCACCATCAGCGAAGATTACTACCCCTTCTCCATGAAAGGGGCTGATTTTGTTCTTGGCATCTCTCAACACTGTGTAAACAAATTGGAGTAAGATGTTTCTTATATTCCAGGTTGATGGAAGGACATACAGACAACAAGGAGTCTCGACCTGACCCAGTGGAAGCTTCTCTTATAAGTAAACAGAGTCTGGCTGAAATTACATCCCCTGCATTTCCATCCATCCAGGCAATTCTTCAGGGACTCGGTGCTGTATTTGTTGAACCCAGGAGCCTCTCTTCATTCCAACAACATTGTCTCTGCAACACTGCATTCCTCTACTTCAGCAAAATTACCCAACACCAGACCCTAGTGGTATCCTCATTGTCAAAAATCTAAGACTGAGAGGAAGATTGGAGAACTCTTGCAGATAGGATCCATCAAGCCTAGTACCAAGCCCATTCACCAGTCCAGTGCTGCTAGTAAAGAAGGCATACTCATCCTGGAGGTTGTGTTGATTTTCGTAAGCTAAACCAGATTACAATTCCAAATAAGAGCAACTTTAATGGGAGATGAAAGCTCGAGTAACGCTGATGTGGAAGGGGGGAAATAGAGCGGAAGGGTTAAAATGGCAAGAGGAAAACAAGAAAAAAAAAGGAATCGGGGAAAGGATATGCATCGAGGAACATTGGAAAAATTTGCTGCCATATGGGCCCCATATCTAGTTTTTTACGGAGTAGCAATTTTTTTTGCCCTCAATTGTCCATAAATCAGCTGGAGTATTTTTTTTTTTAAGATTGGGATGAAAAAAAAGGTTGTTTGAGAAAAATATTTTTTTTTTGTTCAGAAAAAAAATGATTTGTTGTAAGAACTAATTATTCAATCTTATAAAGTTAAGTTTATGGTATATATGCTTTTATTAAAATTCAAATATATAAATCTAAGTTACTTTTTTAAAAAATAAATCAATTTTATTTCTTAGATTAATTATGCACATAAAAAAATCAGGACAAATGAGGCCCACCATTTTAAAAAAGGAAACATATGAGGGGAAACACTAAAGTGGTGAGAGGAAAATTAAAGGGGAAAGTGATATGGCATTAGAAATAGATGGAGGGGAAAGTGAGAGGAATGGCTAAAGTTGCTCTAAGTACCCTATAGCCTATAACTAGAAAAAGATGAGTTATTGGTTGAATTACAAGGAGGCAGGAGCTGCTTACTTTTCAAAAATTGATATGTATTTGGGTTACGATCAAATTCAAGTACACCCTGATGATGTCCACAAAACAACTTTTTGCACTCACTCAGTCATCACGAATTTATGGTCATGCCGTTGGATTGACCAACACTCTAGGCTCTAGCTACTTATCCAGTGGGCATGAAAGATTTGTTCAGACCCTATTTGTGGAACTTTGTCTTGGTGTTTTTTTGATGTTTATCTACAATCCAACATTACAAGCACATCTAGAGCATTTGTGAGTGACACACCAAACCCTTCCATCATGCTTTTATTTAACTAATCCCGTCAAATGCTCATTTGGACAGGTTAATATCAGATTTCTCAGGCATGGCAGATCCACAGGGGCATAGGAGTTGATCCTGACAAATTCCAAACCATCTTGGATTGGCTAAATCCAAAAATGTAAACAAGCTACTAGAATTATTGGGGTTAACTACTTAATACTGTAGATTTGTCGTATTAATGGTCTCATAGCACACAATTTAACAAAGTTGACAAATAATAATGCATTCTTGTAGAGTACAAAGTTGACAAGACTGCCCTTACTACTGTGCCAGTTTTATGCCTTGAAATTTCAGCTCCCCGTTTGTGGTGGAGTGCAATGCGTAGGCCAAGGGTGTTGGCGCAATATTACTAAAATACGAACACCACACTGCTTATTTTAGCAAGGGGTTTTCTCACTCAAATCACCACAAATCTGCCTATGATAGAGAGCTCTTGGCCTGAGTTTTAGCTCTCCAGAAATGGAAGCATTATCTCATTGGCAAGCATTTCTATGTTGACAGCCACTTCCATTTGAAGCACTTGTTACAGCAGAACTTATCCACTAATTAATACTCCCTCTGTCCGGTATTTCTCTTCCCGTAGTGACCGGGCACACTTTTTAGTGTTAGGTACAAAATACTTTAACTTTCCATATTTGCCCTTCCTCCATATGAATCAGTAAAAGCTTTGAGGTCCCATTTTTTTGCCCTTACCACATATGGAGCCAGCTATGGTAAAAATTGTTGTGCCTCAATCCTGTCATCATCATTCCTCATTGCACCTGGATCCGGATCTCTGGCGGAGCCACCAACCCCTTGCTGCGTCGAGCCATCAAAGAAGAGGAAGAGGTAGATAAAACGTTTTGGATCTGGTAAGAAGAGGAAGAGTAGCCACTCCCCTGCCGCATCTGTCTGGATCTCTGACTGGGTGAAAGGCTGAAAGCTCTGGGCAGAAGCTTAGGGTTCATTAACTGGTACACTGCCGTGGGAGGATGAAGCCGTAGAGTTTGAACACCGCCGCCTTCCGCCAGGGCAGCATCAGACGAACCAGAAAAGGCCAAACGTCTAAAAGATTTTACCCTGATTTAAGGGCAAGAGGGACTTTTACTCCTGATTAAATTGACATTAATGGGAAGAGGAAGAAAGATATAGGACGAACCAAAAAGGAATACCTGAAGAAAGGTATAGGAGGGAGGGAGTAGCAAAGACTGATTTCAAAATTGCTAGCATTTGACTTCACTATCACCTATAATATAAGGAAAGAGAACAACAGAGCTGATGCACTGTCAAGAAGACCTCATAAGTAATAATGTTGATTTTTCTGAGTAAAGGAATTCTCTCCGTAATGATCCCTACACCAAGAACATTATATACAACCTTCCTCTGCACTAGATTTCTCTTGGGTAGGAGCAATGTTATAGAAGGAAAGCGCTGTATTTCTCTTGCCTAGACCGCCTAGGTGCTGGCTAGAATTAGGCAAAGTATTTTTTTTTGTATATGACGGTTGAGGTTATTAAAATAAAATTTTACGGATGAGATTATTAAACTAAAATTTGACGGTTGAGAATTTTTAAATAAAATATATGTAGGTATCTAACATAAAATTAATGTGTAATTGATGTAGTAACAAGATCTTTTATTATTAACGAGTGTTTTTCAATTAATGTGTGCCTATGTGATTACAAAATAAAATACTGGGCATCAAATGACTTACAAATTAACATTCACACAATGCAAAGATATCATCAAATAATCACATTTTATGAAACATATGTCTATTTTGACTTATTATTGTCAACTATACAAAAAGTGTTTATATAAAATTATGTCATTTTATCTAAAATAATTTTTAAATTGTAATGGGAACCTAGGCACTTTGGCCGACTTTTGAGCCGCCTAGGCTAAAATCGGGGTGGTTAGGCACCGGCGAGCCACCGGAGACCGCCTTTAGAACATGGGGTAGGAGAATAACTCTTTTTGTAAGGATCAATTCGCCATTCTCCAAGGCAGTCCACTTCAGGGGAATTTAATTGAAGACACTCACTCTCCCTAACATGTGATCCTAGTAAAGCCTTAAAGAGGCTCTCTTCTAGCTCGTATTGGCCACATATGAAACGGGATGTGAAGATTTTTATGAAGCAATGTTTATTTTGTCAGCAGATTAAACACCAAACCCTAGCTCCAGCAGGTCTTCTACATCCCCTGCAACTGTCCCATCAGGTTGGGATGGCATCTCCATGGTTTTCATTGTTGGACTTCCCAATCCTGCATCTTGGTGGTTGTGGTTCGGTTCGGCAAATATGGCCATTTCATCGCACAGAACACCCCAACCCAGCCTAATCTGTATCTGCCACCTTCTGCAGAGTTGTAAGATCACATGCCTTCCCACTTCCCATCATTCGAGATCGGGACTCTCTCTCGCTCCTTTTCACTAGAACTATTCGGGCATAGAGCAAGACAAAACTCAATATGGGCACAGCCTATCATCCATAACCCGGAAGCCAAGTGTAGGAGTTCAACAGGTGTTTGAAAGACTATGCTATTTTATTCATGAACATCTTTCTTTTTTGTACGAGTACTTGTGCTGGGAAGAATACTGTTAAAACACTAGTTTTTATTCTTTAGCAGGTGCTTCCCCGTTCAAAGTCTAATACGGTCTAGACCACCCAACTCCTTACCCTAACATCAAGGGTGAAACTCATTCAGTTGAACTAGAGAAGAAACTTCTACAAAGGGATTTCATGCACTCTGTCATGCACGACCCCTTGGGTAAAGCACAATGTTGGATGAAGTTACACGCCAATCTCAAATGCAGAGAGGTGACATTAGAGGTAGGACTTCTGCTCTTCCTGTGTCTCCACCCTTGCAAACAACAATCACTTGCCAAATACTGATTTAGAAAACTTTGGGTACGGCTTTTTGGCCCTTAGGAAGCGTTCTATCATGCGGGAACTGTAACTGGTGCAGTTAAACTTCCAGTAATCGCATGGTTCGCCCTATTATCATGTGCCCATTCAGCATCAGCATTAGCTTTAACTTTAGCACTTTAGCTTTTTGGAAATGATATACTACAATATCCTTTAGCATTAGAATTTTGAGATTAATTTTCACTAATCAAACATTATCCAAAAAGCAAACGCTAATTACAAACGTTGTTACCAGACAGACCACATGGCTCCTTGTAATGAAAGTGAATGGTAGCTTGGCACTACCATCACAACCCCCTTTCCTTATTAATGGTAATTGGGAATTACAGCTTGTCCTGGAGGAGGTACGTTGGCATTGGTGTTCATCATAGGAAAGCTAGAACACCCTTGAACTTCTGATCAAATGGAGGGACCGCCCCATAGATGAAGCAAGTTGGGAAGAGTATGACTTGCTTGCCCATCAGTTCACTCCTTTCCCCCGAAGTATTAATACTAGATACATAACTCAACCAGCCCAAGACCAAACCCTTATGCGAGGAAGGGCCCAAAAGCAATCTAAGATGGACAGCGTCAGGGTCAGCTCAAAAGAGGGAGCATCCTGAGCAACCAGTCAGGGCCACGATATATATATATATATATATATATATATATACACACACACACACACACATACATATATACCCATAGGGGGCCTACTATTTTTTTATTTTTTTATTTAATATTAAAAAAAGTTTCCTTGTTTCTTCTTTCATATCTTCTCATACAGTCATTCATTTCAAGTCCGCATCCACTCCTTTTTATTCTTCCTTTTTTTCTTTTTTATCTTCTTTCTTGTGCCTCTTCTAATTTTTCTATTCCTTTCGAGTGCACGGGATGAGATCCCCTAATCCTTCCACACTTTTTATAAAAAAGTTTATGATTTCCCTTCTTTAGTTTTTATTAAGTTAATTTGACTTGTTTATATTTTCTAATCATTAGTTTTATGAGATTTATCTTTTCTTAGTTTATAATTTGTTGTATAAAGTTTGAATGATTAAAAATTCTAAAGTTAAGTAGATCTATTATTATTAGCATTATTTTTAATTCTTGATTTTTTATAGAATAAAGGGGTATATAGATAAGATAATATTAGGTATGATAATGTTGATATTGAAATTATGCCTCATCATATATTTTTGTTCCTTTCAAGCACGTGTTTTCCTAAAATGTCCGAGACAACCCTGAGCAGTGAGATTTGTCTTTACTCCAGGAGAGAGGATTATTATCTGATTTATTAATTTCCTATTTATTCTTAGCCATGTGGCAGTTTATTAGCATTGTATCTGTTCTCCTTTGTTTTTGCACACCACAAGGCACATATCTTTAGTTTTCCTCCATGATGCTACAGTTTGCATCTACTTTCTCCATTACTATTTAAGTCACTTGTAATTGAGCATTATTAATGCTCCACCTGCGTAATTGTTGTAGTATGGAAAAATTAACCAATGTAGCAAAGATGTGTTCCGTGTGTCATGATTTTCCACTTGTGGCTTATTTTCTTTAGCTTCTCTGTCTTACTGATATGGGTTGTATCAATCACATGGATAAATTTTAATTATTGAAAAATAAAAAGGTAACCTCGGTAAGCCTTCTGGCAAAATACATAGGATGAGA
Source organism: Cuscuta campestris (assembly GCA_900332095.2). NCBI lineage: Eukaryota > Viridiplantae > Streptophyta > Magnoliopsida > Solanales > Convolvulaceae > Cuscuta > Cuscuta campestris. Next base: position 554,119 of record OOIL02000624.1, on the reverse strand, counting down.
AGATCGCATGGTCTCCAACTTTGACCAGTCAACTAATGATCCTTCAGAACCATCATCCCCGTCATCTTCATGGTCAAGAACAGTATCCCATTCCTTCAGGTAAAAATAGAAAAACACGCATTACAACTCGACCACAAGCCCATTGGCTTAACGGCCCTCACATTAATGTACTAAAAAAGTCACCTCTTCATAATCATTGACGTCGCCATGATCATCATCGTCAATGTCACCCTCATTGTCATCACTGTAGTCACCATTAATAATAGCATCCTCGTCATCAAATTCATCAATGCCAAAATCAATTTCTGATTGGATGAATGACTGCATTTCACTTAGCACGTCTACAGAGTCTAGGCCAATAAAAACTTGCTGCACCCAGTAGAAATATAAATAAAATATGTAAAAGCATAAGAAAGCACAGGATATGCAATTACCAAGAGAGAAATAAGATTTATGCCATACCACATGGTTTTCATAGCTTGTCAGATTTTGCAGAAGGTTTTCTTCATCCATTACTTGAAAGTAAATGCCTGACAAGAGGTTAAATCTCTAAAACAAACATCAAAAGGAATTTGATGCTGGCAAGAAAGTCGTGTCTTACTTCCATGTTCATCAGTTAGATAAGGTAAATCCTGACAGAAAATGTTCTCATGTGTTTCATTGCTCGCTACACCGGTAAACACAAGTGTTGCGCTATTGTTAACCTGCAGATCACAATTTGAGTAAAGTATTAACAAATTTGAGATTTTTAGCTGACGAATTACAATAATGTGTGTGTAGAGATAGGAGCTACGGGTACTAAACTCACACTTTCACACAATATTGTGTCAAAAATCCACACCTTTGTTGGGTAGCATCCCAAGTCCCACGACAGAGGGAAAGGGAAAATTAGAATAAAAAAATAAACTTCAACTCAACTCCATTAGCAGGGGACCTTTTAGGAGATTCCAAAAACAAACCTGTGGGCATTTGGCCCAAAGCAGATAATATCATACTAATGCGGAATTGGGGAAGGTACGCACACTCTCAAATAGGAGTAACGGACTCCTTTAGACTTACGTTTGCCTGAATTAAGTCATCAAAAATAGACATACTTGATACTCTGCATTTGCTTAACTCATAGACCCAAAAAATTATACCACAAATTTTTTTGAAGGCCCCAAACCGGCTCCCCCACTAGGCTCGTGTGGAACCCAAAAATAAATTTGAAGTTCTTGGTGTAACAATAGAACATGACAAAGAGAGATCGTGCCTTGTCGAAAGTCTTCGTGAGTGGTCTTGGAGACCTGCAGTTGATGTCTTGTGCTAAAAGTCTTTCCGACAATCAACGACTCAACGTGTCCCGCGAGGTTGTAGAGGCGGTGTGGTTGGTGCCTTGTTTTGAAAGTCTTTTCAAAAATGAGGAAGTCGAACAACGTGTGCGATGAGATTGTAGCGGCGGCAGTGCAAGATGGTTAGCATATCAGATAGATTATAGATGAAGGGGAGGTTACAAGTTTTTTGTCCTTAGTTTGAGGGGAAGATTGATGGGTAGCAACTCAATCCCAACCTAACCAAATTAAAACTAGTAGATTGAAACTACTCTAGGTAAAGAAGTAATCTCCTTTCACCTCAATTAATGTTCTGGTAGTTTCAGCAGGCGTAAGTCGTGCTTCACCCTCCTCCTTTAACTCCGACACAGCAATGTCCTCCAACTGATGATATCCCATCGGCTTCACACTCCTCTTTACAGGCTCCGACCCGGAAGAGCTGAATTGTTCCTTAGAGGAAGCCCTAATTCTTTTATTGTCCCTCCAGAACTTCTTCCCGCAAGAAGTTTCCGTCAATCCTCTAACTCGACTCCTGGAGAGAAAGAGAGGGTCCAAACGTTCTATAAGATTCTGACCTTAAATTAGAGGGAGTACATGAGCATATGAGCTAGTACCTATGTCCGGCGGACCGTGAGAAGAGGCGATAAAAGTTCCGGGATGGAATTCTGACACCGCCAGCCGCAGCGGATTCCAACATCAGCATTTTACTGGATTGTATCTGATTTTTTTGTGAAGTTCTTGACAGATGTGAGATTGGGTATGAAATCTGGGCGATGAATGATGTTTCCCACAAAAATGCTAAAACCCCAAAATAGGCAGTACTGTCAGTTTTCTACTTGAGTCAAAATGTTGAGTTTATTGATCTCTTCGTTATCGTTAACTAGTACCATACTCGTGCGTTGCACAGGTCGCAATTACGTTATAAATTTACATTGGTATCATAAATAAAAGAAAAAAAAAATAAAACATATAATGAAATATAATATTTTTTTAGTATCGTAAAGCACGAATATCTATAAATTACAAATTTTGAAAAACCTCTTTATAAACTACATTAGTGGTTCATTTTGTTGAGACATCCTCTGCGTTGCAAATAAGAATCTTCAGGCCATTACGATTTGTTACTCTTGAAACCGCAACATATAATTGTCCATGATTAAATACGGGTTTCCATAACAATAATCCCACGTGTTTTAAATTGGCTTTGACTCTTATTAATGGGCATTGCATAAGAAATAACCACAGGGAATTGTGTTCTTTAAAACTTGAATGGTATTCTTGCATCAGATGGTGCCAGTGATAGTTTTGGAATAACAACTTCTTGACCCATGTGTCTTCCAGATAAAATCTTTTCTTGGATCGAGTGATTAGCCAACGAGTTACTATCAATCGAGTAACATTACACAAACCCATTGAATGATCAATGTTTCTTAGTAACATAATCAGAGTACCTACCTTCAAAATGAGCTCATGATTTGGTACTCCGGAAGCACGAATATTATTCAAGAACTCAGGAGTATGCAAGTCGTTAAAGAAATTCGAATTAGAGTCCGAGTTCTCAACCTTGTCGGAACTAAGATAACTGCGTGATTCCTCATTGGGATTCATCGATTTCATATATTCATTTATAGAATCGACGACATCCAACGTTGGAGTCAAAATTGCACGGTCCTGCAAATAGCTTGGATCATTTGCTATTTTCTGAAAATCTTTGGAGCACATTTAACCATGCGTTCTTCTGGCATGGTACGACTAACAACTTTTTCAATGACATTTGTGATTAAAATAATAGTATATAATATTTATTTTATTTAATGTATAACTGACATATAAAAAAAATTTGATATAAACATTATATAATTTACTCACCAATCAACAAAATGTCGTCCATCAAAGGCAGTAATTTGATATCATCGAATGACATGAATTTGTATCAGAAATTTGGAAATAAGTCTCAAGACAATTTTTGAATTTTGGTTGTTCCAAAATACACTATCATAAAAGGATATAACAAAAAACGTAGTATAAAAATATTGTTTATGGGCACAAACATTGCACATGTTCTCATAGTATAAATTTATGGTCCTACTTCAAAGAAAGGAAATTGCAGTTTATTTCTAAGAAGATTTATACTACTACGTTGATGAAGGATGTGAGTTTTCTTAAACAAATAATTTGTTACTAATATATAATATAATTTTCCTTTAACCGATGATCAAATTTTGTTCAATTTAACTACAAAAGGATAAACTGGGTAAATATTTCGGGACAAAGGTAATAAGTAAATTTAATTAAAATAGGGTGAAAAAAATATCATATAAAAATGATCTCAACTACCAAAGTCATGATGAGCTTTATATTGTTTCACAAGTTAAGACAAAGATAAGATTAAAACTATTGTTTATAGAAGATAATAGAAATCCTTGCAACCATAACAAAATATTGTATATCTTGGAATCTTCCAAAAAATTTGAAATTAAAAAAAACTGTCGATTACACTTTCAATTTCTCAAATATTATTTATTCTACTTTGGATTTTGTGTCCATAGTATTAAAAATAGTGCTACAAATATATTTTATTTATTCCTTAAAAATGTTACATTGAAAAAAAAATTATGAGGGTGTATCCAATCTAGATTTTAAAATATTGTATAAGATTATTTAAAATCTGTGGATTATGTAAAATCTTAGTTTCAGAAAAATTTTTGTTCGGCCCCGTGCATGGCACGGGTCAAATACTAGTTCTTTAATATAAAAAGGGGAATCTAAACTCTAAGAACTTGACATGTGGTGTCTCTTAGAAATTGACACATAGCATTGGTTATGTGGCATTTATGTAAAAATTGAATAAAAAATTTCTTAAAGAAATAATTCAATTCCATCATTTCTCTTCTCCCTATAAGGAATATAAAAAATTTTGAATATATACTTCCTTTTTTTAATTCTTGCATCTTCAATTCTTTTCTCTCTTACCCTTTAAAAACCTCATTATTTCGAAATTGGCATTTACAATATTTTTACATGAATTTCAGATAAATTTTTAAAAATTGCACATGAAATTTGGCGTATAAATATTGTTTAGTAAAATAATATAGTCATATTAATTATATATTAAATTATTCTACATCAAAAAATCTAAAAAATTATTTTATATTTTTGAATTATTATTAAAATATGTTTTAAAATGTACTATCTTTTATACTCCCTCCGTCCCAAAAAGTCTGTTACGTTTAGAAAAAACTACGTCCCGTAAAGTCCGTTACATTTGCCAAAAAAAGACCCATTTACCCTTAGCCCTAATTGATTCCCACCCAAACCCACTTTTGTCAATCCAGCTTGTTTATCCCTTTGTCCTTATCAAAAAACTTCGATCTCCCAACCTCTTCCCTGTCGCCGCCACTTCTTCTCTCGGGATCTATCTTCTGATATTTTTTCCTCTCTCCCACTTTGAATTGGAATCACCAGTCTCGGTGATTCATGACCATACGATGCCAAGCTTCAAGCTATTAAGCGATACAGATGAGGAAACGCCTAATCCATCGCGAAGCAGAAGTTCTTTAAAGCATCGAATCCCTAAATACGACTCTGGAGATAGTGGATCTGGAACTTCATATACGGATCCAACGTGGTGGTACCGTAAAAAGTATCTTGGGGGAGGTAATTTCCCGTCGGAGGATAAAGAAAGATCTGAGGAAGAGGACGGGGAGGATAAAGAATCTGTTACATGCGCATCCTAGAGATGTCTGATACTGATTTTTTTTTGCTCAGCCCCTTGGAGATGAGGCTAAGGGACGACGCTTTAGACAGAGTATTCTCTCTCTGCTCCTTTAGTTTACATTACACATGCTATTTGAATGTCCCTCTTCCGTGCTCATTGGCAAACTTATGATGCGAAATTACAATTTTCTCACTCTTTGGATATATGTGAGCTTTATTTGTGTTTCAAGCTATATTGTAATGTCACCCCGTACGTATAGGTTGGAGACTTACAAGACGCAATTGGTCTTTGCGTTTGGTCTACCCGTGTTCTCTGTTAGGTTATGTGACCTCCAACTTGATAAAACATATGTTGTAAGGTAAAACAGATGCTACACTGTTGTACTTGTACTTGATAAAACAGATGATATACTGCTCTTACTTGAATTTCATAAACAGATGCTACAAAAAGAGTCATAGTTGAACTTGATATAACAGATGCTACACTGTCTTACTGGAATTTCATAAAACAGATGCTACAAAAAGAGTCATAGTTGAACTTGATATAACAGATGCTACACAATACATACAAGCCTTAAGTCTATGTCAGTTAGTTTAAGTTTAATGTTCCACTCTCCTTCTGTAGCTGCTTGAAGAAATTGATGGTCAGTTCCATCCATATGTGGTTTGGCATTATCTTGTTGGATAATAATATTCCAGGATGAACCTGGCTATTTTTCCTTTATTGCACGCAGTACCTTAGTAAGTAGCATCCTCAGCATGACCTCTCTAGTGATGTTAGGGATAGGTTTCACTTCCATAGTCCCTGCAGGTCTATTTTTACTGGCCCTTGAGCTTCTGCTAAGTAAGTGAAAGGGAATATGCCTATTTTGCCATCCCACATAAGTTCCCCATCATCCCCATACCTTGGCCTGCCAACAGCTGCTAAAAACATTATTTTGGGTATGAAAATTTTGTTTTGAACTATCCAATAAGGGTCTGCTTCGGTTGGTAATGCATAAAATGTTGTGCTCTTTTTGCTGATCTCAAACCACTTTTCATCAATATGAATGTGATCATAAAAGTCATGAAAGGTTGGGTTCAAGGGGATTGATTGGGCAACAACATGCTCCACACAGAATTTAAGCCTTTTAAGTTTACCTTCTTCACTTAGAAGTGGCTTAATGGCATTGGAATGCCTCGTGATCTCTTTCAACTCAACCCATCTATGGACAGTTGACTTTGACACCTCCATGGCATATCCAAGTGCACGCATGTTCTTTCACCTATTAAAAGGCACAACTGCCATCTTTTCTGTGTCAATAGGTGTTCTTTTTCTCCCACACTTTCCTTTCCACTGACATTGAACATCAATGGGTTGACCAACATCCAATTGAGTTTTGGCTATGGACCATATTCTGCTTACTATTTTCCTACTTATGCTGAGTTCATTAGCAACTTTAGTGATGCTACCATGCTGAAGTTTGCCATTCCTTACATGTTGTAGTAAAAAGTCAGAATTTTTTTTCTAGCTTGATTTTGTAGCACACCTTTGCTGTTCTTGTCCCTCTCTGTTTCAGGAGTTCTGAGGCTGGAAAAAGGCACATCAATTAGAGGAGGAAGATGGTTAAGTGAAGCTGATTCATCTTCTGAAAAGGGAATGGAATTAGAAGAAAAAGTGGGGGATGACACCATGGGGGAATCTGCCATGCTGGAAAGGAAGTGTTAGGCGTGTCGTAGCACCTACAAATTAATTTATTATTTTCCTTAACTTTTAACCCCCTTTATGAATTAATATTCATCAAAACATATAGATAGGGCAAGTAAGGGTCGATCCCACAAGGAAAGATACTTTTTAGGCTATGAAAATCAATTTACTTTGTCACTTTTATTGAATAAAAACTAACGAAAATCTAAAACTAAAACTAAGAGATATGAGGGGTTTGAATGATAATTCTAAAAAGATAAAAATGCAAATAAATTAAAGATAAGGGCTAACAGATAACAGATACGAGATAAGACCACAACAGCAACTCGAACTCAGAAGACACTCAGGGAGAAACAAACACACAAAAACAATCACACAATAAACTTTATAAAAACATAGACAATAATAACTAACTTAAACCATTAATACTTATACTTTTTAGTAGAAAATAAATTGAACAAATCTGATTAATCAATTAATTATGTCTTAATCCTGAAACTAAACTGCTAATTAAACTCAGGGTTAAGCTGAAGAAGAGATCCACCTGCGGTTCTTCCCTATTCTTCCTAATATAGCCTATGTTAAGACCTGCCCTAACTCTAGACCCTACTATTCTTAACAACCCAAGGACCTGCCCCCAGATTTAATTAAAAATAGAGCATTAAGTTCTTTGGAAAACATCACTCAACAACTATGCAGTAGACTATATCTATTTAACATAGCCAGTTTGAAAACTCTGATTAATAAAAACTGGGTGGGAGCCAATTAAGTATTAACCAGGTGACACTTGTGTTTTAAAAATCTCAGCTATAAACGTACTCAAGATCTTAAAACTGTCAATTGGAATTAGAGTTTAGGCGGCCGTCCTAAATTAATCTAATCCAAGTTTAAACAAAGACCTGTTTTCAAACACCTTTTCGAATTTAGATTTGACAGTAGCACAAAGGCTAAAATTCCTTCAAAGTCAAATTAATCCAACAAAAACAAACCAAATCAAAGATTCAATCCTTTTTATTAAACAATTTGGCCTAAGAAGGTTTTATAATTTCAGAGACAATAATCAATCAATAAATCATATTTGAACAATTCAACATCAACACTCAAACAATTCAACACTTATAATATCACTTAAACATTTAATAAGAATGAATAGAAATTGAACACAAACAAATACGGAGTATTAAGTATTGGACAATCAAAGTCATAAATTGAGAATTTTATAACTAAGGTTGTCTAATTAAAAGTAATGAAATTCAAAAGAATTAAGTTTCTCCCCTGGTT
>OOIL02000624.1:474283-546089 GCA_900332095.2 Cuscuta campestris | reverse complement strand
GTGCTCCGATCTGTTCTCTCGTCTCTCTCCGTCTCTTCTCTTGCGTCGTGCGTTTATAGGGCTGCGAATTCAGATTTCCCTCTCAATCTAGGACTCAAGTTTGAATTGGAGTCTTCTTGCACTCTGTTTCCGATCTGCTCTCCCTCTCGCCCCTCTTCCGTCTTTTCTGGGTTAATTGGATGAATGGGTCTAGTCCTAATTTGGGCTTGGCCCAACTTCTTTATTCTTCGATTGTAGTGCCCAACTTTGACATCTTCTTCAACTCTTTGGATTCTAAAATATATCTAAAATTATTTGTCAATGAAAATAATATTTACAAAATAATTGACAAATATAAATATGCTCAAAATCATGCATTTTATGTATAAAATATAAATAATAGCCTAAAATGCTAAATAGAACAAAATGTGATTCTTCAGGTATAAAATGCACATAAATCATATTAAAAATGCTAAGAAGTGAGAGATTAAAATATGATATTTTGTGACTTAACAGGAAGTCTAAAAAAAGAAAGCTTTAAATGTTTGGCATTCAATGAATGTCTTAAATAGAAGGTGTTGTTCTCTTTTTTTTGTTTTGGAGGGATTAATATGGATGGAAACCAATTTCCCAAAAAACTCAAAAAATTTGGGATGTTTTTGCCTTGACAATTTGCTCGTGGAAGCATGACTGTGTACCAAGAGTCATTTAATGCAATTGTACTTCCTTTTGTACTTTAATCTTATTTTAATGTTATTATACACTATTTACTTATTTTATGAGCCCCACTACAACTTTTGCTTTTGAGGGTATTTTGGGAAGGTCAAGGGCCAAAAAGACATTCCTTAATTTGCCACTTTTGTCAAACTGTCCTAATCTTTTTGGGACGGAGGGAGTATAAAAAAATGAGACTCAAGTCTCTACAAAGATGGCATGTGGTCTGCTAAGGTGATCTTTTTAACACTTAATATTTTATTCTAATTGAACTCATGAATTCAAATTTAAAATTAAAACTATTTTTCTCTATAATTTATTAATTTTAATACAATATTATACGATTTTATCGTTATTGAATAACTTTGATGTGGAATATAGATCATCATTTTTATTAGAATATACAAGTAGTTATGTGATTTTATATTTTTTCACATCATTTATAATAAAATTATCAACGAATAAATGAGATTTCCTTCCTTAAAAAAGATATTTTCTTAAACTCTACAAAATTCATATTTGCTTATAATATGATTAAATGAAGTTAGTTTTTATTTATTTATTTCCAATATTAATCTAAAATTTCGTTGACGACACCAAGCTTCAAGCGGACCACAACAGCGGTGCTGATTGAATCTGTCTAGATCAAGACTATAAGGTCGACTTTGTTCAGATCCGACGAAGTTGAGGAGCGCTCCTTCAGATCCGTTAAAGATGGAGCTGCTCTAGCGCTTCACTCTTTGTTAGTGTAAGGTGGAGACAGAAATGACATGTTGTGAGCACGGCTAAGCCAAGAAGAAGCTTAGAAGATATTTGAGAGAGAAGGGAGAGGTAGTGGAAGAACATGGTTGAGTATAGAAAATGATGATGTATGAAGGAAATGGGAGAAACATAGATGGGGTAGTGAGAGGTGAGATTTATTCTAAGGAGGGTAAAAGAGACATTTTAGAATATATTTTTTGCCAAATAAGGAAATGAGAAGATAATTTGTGGACACACGAAAAAGAAAAGTGGGAAGATAATTTATCAACGGAGGAAGTATATTTTAATCTCTACATTAATATACTATTAAATAAGATAAGACTAAAAAAATTTTTAAATGGACAATTATTTGAATCAAATAAATTAAAAAAAATGCTCTCACGGGCTTGAATGATTTTGTATTAAACAAAATTAAAAAATTAAAGAAAAATATCAAATATTTTGTAGATTTCTATTCAGAATCATCAAATCACGAATGTCTTTTATATTAATTATTTTGAATCATTGTATTGTTAATCCAAACTTTTATTTTTGGAATTATACGGGGAGAAGAATCATATTTTTTGAAGAGTAATAACCTTATTACTCCGTTTAATGTAGCATTTGTGTTAGGATATTTGATTAAATAATCAAAAGAAAAGAAAAGAAGAAAAAGAAAATAAAAAAAAGGAACATGCATACGCACTAATGCATGTGAAGTGGACCCATGATGCCATGCATGTGAAGTGGAGTTGTCTCCTTCCCTTAGTTTTTGGTGGTGTACGAAAATAATGGGAATATGGGATGGAGATGTTTTTTTTGTTGGCCTTCACCTCTTATAAGAGGAATGTTTTTCCTTATATTTGTGTGTGGGTTTACACACGGCCAAGAGAGAAAGGGTGTGAAGAGAGAGGTGCTACACAAGATATCACCAATATTGTGTGAGTGAGTGTAGGGAGTAACTATTATTCAGTTACTCGAAAATACATCCAAGTGTAGGGTGTGAAAGATCTGTTTATGAGTGTGTGAAATTTAGTCTTGTAAACATGGGAGAGTTTTTTGTATATTGTCCTGAAATAGTGGAAATACAATTTTTTCTCTCATATATTCTTCTTGTGTTTGTGCTCTCATTTTTCTGGTGTTCTCAATATTTTTGGTATCTTACGCGCTTAAAATCCCAACAATTGGTATCGGAGCTTGGTTGCGCTGAGCAGGAGGGATTTTTAAGCGGTAAAAGGAGAAATTTTGAGAACCCAGGGACTGGTCGATTTTTGCCAGAAGGCGACCATGGAACTTCAAGAACAAAGTGGATGGCATGAGGACCAGGTATGAAGCGACATGCTGGCTTTTGTGAAGTATGGTGCGAGAACAGGACCTGAGGAGATCGGTGGTCTAGCGGAGTGGAAAACTGTGGTTTATGTCTTGTGTTGAAAGTCTTCCCGGCAGGAAGAGGTCGGGCGGCGTGTCCTGCAGGTGTTGCTGCGGCGGTGCAAGATGGGCAGATCGAAAGAAGCTAATTGCTAGATGGGTGGTCTCAGAGAGTGTTAACAAAGGTGAGTTGTTATTTTTTTTAGCTCGGGGTGGAGGGTTAAAACTCTAAGGAGCTAAGGCAGTGACAAAGATCTTGACGGGGTCAGTTGTGGTGGACTCACGATTTCAACGGCAACTGGAAGTGGCGGTGGCGGATCCAGGATTCAAAACCACTGGGGGCGAACTTGAAGAAAAAAATATTCTCTCCATTTCAATTTAAGTTGTGTTTTTTACCATTTACAAGATCAAACTTTATTCATTTTTTACTCATTTTCATTGTTTATTTGATAAAATAATATAGTCATGTCACTTCTTACTTTTTAGTACTTTCGATGTAATTTTCAAATATATAAATTTTATTTTTTAATACTACTTCAATTGTAATATAAATTCATTTGAAAATAGTTTTTTTCATGTAAACAACAGCATGCAATTAAAAATGAGCCGAATGGGAAATAACCAATAGATAAAGCACAATAACATAATAAGAATGTACAATATGAAACAACAACGCAAATTTATTAGCACATGCATATAGACATATAGTTACAAAATGATATAGTAAAATTTTGAATTCAAATGAAAGTAAATTAAAATTAAAATTATCCCATGGGATTTTTTAATTCAAACTAAAAATACAGAAGAGTCGGTACCCACTCAGTACAGGTTGTTTCGCCTCTTTAGCGAAGAGGATTCAATGTTAATTGTTTATTCAAGGCAGAGAAGTATTAAATGAATATTTTTTATTGGCTTTTACATTAAAGGGGAGAGGGGGCAGCCAAAAAATTCTATGGGGGCATAAGTGTTATATTTTTAAAAAATGAGGGTACCAACAATGGAAATAAATATTTTTTTGGAAATCACTGAGGGCAAGTGCCCCCATTGCTTTGAGCATGCATTCGCCAGTGAGTGGCGGGGAATCTTGTGGTATATTGAGCAAGGTGGAGCCACGAAGGTAACACATGGTTGCGGAGATCTTGTGGACTTGAGCAAGATAGATTCACGAAAAAAATTCCATGGTGGTGGTGATCTCGATGGATTGATCGAGGTGGAGCCACGAGGTATTTCTTTTCTTCTTTGAGGTTGGCGGTGATCTCGAGGAACAAATCAAGATGGAGCCAAAGTAATTTTTTTCTAAGGGTAGCAATAATCTCACGGGACAAGTGAGGTGGAGCTACAAAATTTTTTTGATTATTTAATCAAGGTGGAGTTTGTTAGGATATTTGATTAAATAATCAAAAGAAAGGAAAAGAAGAAAAAGAAAAAGAAAATAAAAAAAGGAACATGCATACGCAGTAATGCATGTGGGAGGATGTGTTCTCTCTTGTCTCTTAGTGATGCATGCATGATATGGATGCATGTGATGTGTGGAGATTTTTGGCTATAAAGGAGTTCACATTGCCTAGCTATTTGTGTGTGGGTTTTACACACCACCAAGGTAGAGAGAGAAAAAGAGGAATTTTACACAAGAATACCACCGGGAAAATCCAAGGGGTCTTGGTGAGTGTGGGTGAGTGTAGGGAGTAACTGGTTTTAGTTACGTTACTCGGAAAAATACATCCGGGCATAGGATGTGGAAAGATCTGTTTATGAGTGTCTGATATTTAGTCTTGTAAACAGGGGAGAGTTTTTTGTATATTATCCTGAAATAGTGGAAATATAATTTTTTCTCTCATATATTTTTCTTGTGTTTGTTCTCTCATTTTTCTGGTGTTCTCAATATTTTTCGGTATCTTACGCGCTTAAAATCCAAACATATTTTTAGAATTATACGGGGAGAAGAATCATATTTTTTGAAGAGTAATAACCTTATTACTCCGTTTAATGTAGCATTTGTTCATACATTATCAAATCATTAAGCATGTAGAGTTATTGTCCCAACTAGAATCGAACTAATTGTGACATCCCATATGGGAGAGTCATCATCATGTTGTTGGACCACAAGGTTTTTGGTGAAAAGAATCATAATGATGCGGGAGAGATGAATAATATTAATAGGGAGAATTACCTCAATAGGAGTAAAAACTATGAAAATACTAATATAGGAGTCATAAGTCTTTTAAGATCAAAATAAGAGTTCACACTGTCATTGTTATAATGTCAAACTCACCACATTGTCACATTATAACTGCCACACTATCACTGCCACACTACCATCCATTGCCGTCAGCCACCAGAGTTGCACCGCGGATCGCCGATGGTTGACTGATCACACTAACATCTTACACTGTCATCATTTTTTAATCAAACTGCCAGCGCGTACTCTTACACCACATTGTCGTTATACTCTTATTTTGGTCTTAAAAGACTTAGGAGTCATATTTTGGTACGTTCAAGTTTTTTTACTCCGTTATACTCTTATTTTGGTCTTAAAAGACTTAGGAGCCATATTTTGGTATGTTCATGCTTTTTTTACTAGTATCCAGGGAGATTTTTAATATTAATTGCGCTAATCTATGCGAGATAGAAAAATCATGTTTTTTGAATCATAAGGTCGGTTATTGAACTTTTTTTTAAATTAACGCAAAGGAGAATAATCATAGGATCGTAATTTTTCATCATTATTCTTTTTTCTTGAATTAATTTAGGAAAAAATAATCTTGTTTTAAAAAATTAATACAAAAGAGAAATATCATATTATTGTGGGGAGAGGAATCACTTTTTTCGATAATCTAAACTAATGCGGGGGGGGGGGGCATCATATGTTTTGCCCGTCAATAGCGAATTTATAACAATTGAGTTTTAGAATAAGAACAAATGTTTGTAGATCTTAAATCACAAAGTAATTTTATTTTTAAGGAAATTGTATGCATTATGTTATTGAAAAACATTGATCAATCGTCTGAATTTTTTAATAGTATAAGATTAATCATTGGAGAGTTGTGAAAAATTGTTTTTGGCTCTATTGTAGTATTAGGAAACTAGGTCGTATAGAAGGTTTACACAACCTAAATGAATTATGTATCATTTCCTACAGAATTACTTTCAAAGAATACAATTTTTAATAATTTATGTTTCTTTGTGATTATTGATAAAAGTCAATGCATGCCAAATATTGTCATTTATAATTTGTTTTTACCAAATCAATTAGTTTTATATTTTTGTTTCGTGAGTGAGAGTAAATATAAGGTTGAAAGTTTAATTTTAGATGTCTTTAATCTTTAAAACATCACAAAAAAATTGTTGTATACTTCAAAAAATTTTGAAATCTTCTAATTTTATATAAGACTTTGACATATTAAATTTCAAGTATATATAGTAAAATTACCATTAACAAATATTATACTCTATCTGTTCAGAATTGTTCTTCACATTCTGACTTCACTCACTTTTTAAGACTAAGAAAAAAGTGTCGAACTTTCAAGAATGTCCCTACTTTAGAATTTTACAACTCCCTTTCTTATTTAAAAACCAATAAAAAGTAGATGAGTGGTAAAACGAAAGAGCATTATTGACATTTACCTTTAAAATGTAGACTGAAAATGAAATGACAAGAATATTTTCAGACGGACCAAAAAGAAAAGTGAGAAGAACATTTTCGGATGGAGGAAGTATGTTTTACCATTATTTTTAGTTTTAAGGTCGATGTTTTATTTTATTTGCTATTTGAAAAATGTTGTAGGCTGGAAACAAATTTTTTAAAAAAATGTGACGCCCTGTGCGTCACACGGGTTAAAATGCTAGTATATATATATAAAGCTGAGCAACTTAATTGTGGTGACAACACGTGTCATGCCATATGTAGGTTCATTTGACACATGTCATGCCACGTGTGTTCCTTATCGCCACATGTCGTGCCATGCGTGCATATAAAATTTCATGTTAAATATTCATTATTTTATTATGGTTTATAAACTTTTCATCTCCTAATCTTTTGACTTTGTCACTAAAATAATTATTAATTTTATGACATTTTTGTTATTGTAACATACTTTATATAAAGGTTTTGTTTACAAAAATAAAATAATTAATAAATTTTAATTTTAAATCTTTTCACCATTTCCTTTATTTCAAAAAATAAAGTTATGGATTATTGAAATATTCATCATTTTCCGTTTTACTAATTTTCAATATTTAAGAAGAGTTTAAAACCTACCTAAGCAACAAAAAAATAAAAATAATGCATCTACATTAAAATAACAAAAAACAAATAATACATCTATATTAAAATTAAAAATACACTTCTATTAAAAAAGATGTATCTTATAACCATAAAAAATAATGTCGCATATTATAAATTTATTAAAATAAATAATTAAAATAAATAAACTTTATTAGTAAAATGTCAGAAAATTAGAATGTATTAAAATCAGAAATATCAGATCTAATTAGATCAGATCAGATCCAATCAAATCAGATCAGATCAGATTCAATCAGATAAGACCAGATCAAATCAGATTTAATCAAGAATTATTATTACTATTATTATTATTATTATTATTATTCTTATTATTAGTATGAATTATTTTTATTATCATCATAGTTATCGTTATTACTCCATACTTTTTAAATTCCATACTTTTTACTTGTTTCACTTGATACGATTCTTTCAAAAAATAAATTTAATTTCTCTTGAAAAAATATAAGAAGAAAGAAAATGAAACTTTTGTGCGATTATAATTTATGTAGAGAAAAATAAAATGATATGAACCGCAATTTTTTTAAAAAATGGAAAAGAATAAACTTTAGAAACAAGTTAAATAGAAAACTGAGAAAGTAATCCTTAATTATTAGACGTCGGAAAAATTATTTTTAAAATACATTGACAATGTCAATCTAAGTCTACTATTAAAATATATTTTTATTGCTACTTGTAATTTGTGTTTCTAAGGTTATTGCATTATAAAATATGATTGAAAAATATTATTACATTATATTACGAGTATTATTTACAAATTTGGGATTCAATGAGCTGAGTGAGATTGAAGAGAATATGAGTTTGTAACATTTTATGCAATGTATTATTTAAAGCATACACTCTTGTTTGTCAAAAACATCTAGCATATAATATATTATTATACAAGATGCAGAAAAATGTATTATTTCTTTGCTTAACATTGATATTTTATAAGAATGAGATATTTTGAAAAAATACTATATCTTCTCTATATTGATTATCTAAATTTAATTACTTTTTAATGTATATATGAATTAAAAATTTATTCTAATGTATATATGAACTAATCATTAAAATATTAAATCAATATTCTTATTACATAAAAAAAATAATCATAAAATAAAAAATATTATTACATTATAAGATGAATGATTATTCTAATCTATGAATAAACTAATTTTATTTCATTTAAAAATAATCATAAAATAAAAAATATTGATTATATTATAATATGAATTATCATCACAATTTTCAAAATTTATTATAAAGTCAGATCAAATTATTGATTTTAATTTTAAATCAAATCATAATTAATCAGATCAGATCAGATTCAATTAGGGGAGAAAGACCAAAGCAGTAGTAAAACATATGACATATCCTGAAAATAAGAGTTGAAACATAAACTCCCCTAAATAAGAATAGTTAACTTTTAATTAATCTAATGACTTAAAGTTAAGGAGCGAAATACAAGTAAAATATTGAGCATGTACCAAAATAAAAATTATATTCATATTACAAATATGAAATTAAATACATTTTATAAATTAAAAAAATCCTAAATTAGCTAGAACCCTTGCCGTACATGTCACTATCACCACCCCTGCCGCCATCGCCGCTACTATCATCGCCGCCACTCCATCGCCACAATCTCGTGCTGCCATCGCTATTAAATGCGGCACCATCTACATTGTTGCTGCCACTAACACCACCATGGTTGGCGAATTCATCGTCATCGCATCCACGATCTGCTACTTTCATCCCCATTTGTTTTGGATGCCGCCTCCATTGCCCCCATTTGCTACTATCTATGTCTTAATTTACTGCCAACATTGGGATCAAGACTGTCATTGTCGCCACCATAGTGTCATGGTGTCACTGCCAATTGAAAAAGCTTTTAATACAATGTCAACTAAAGGCACAATGTCAAAGACAATAATGCATACAGACAAACATGTTATTGCCTAATGCCAAACATGTCAATATAAAAGGTCAAAAAGAAAGTGAAATGCCAAAATTGTCAATATACAATGTTAAGTTTCTTATCACTATCACCAAGTTTTGCTAAAATTGGGAGCAAAATTTAAAAACAACTAATAAAAAAACAATCAAACAAAAAAAATTAAAAGAAAAACAATCAAATACAAAAATGAAAAGAAAAAACCAAACCAAAATCAATGCCTAATGAAGATGCAATTTTTCTGAGAAAAAAGGGATGAATGCAATAAGTTGGAAAAATTTGTTACTTTTACGATGCAGTCTCAATTATAGAGCATTTGGAAGCTAATTAAAAAACAAAATCATAGTCATCGTGACTAGCGGCAATCTCAGCTCTAATGGATATAAGCAGTGTGATAGATCTGCAAGGGGGAGAAATAGAGGCATCGCGCGGCGAATCTACAAGGGACGCTTCGTGATAGATTTGCAAAGGGGGAAGCTAGTGCGACGGCACTGCAAGGAGTGGAGCGGCGGTGATGACATTTGGAGTGGATTTGATAAGGACAACGCTTCAAAATGGTGAGGGTGGTGGCCAAAAATGAGAGAGAGGGAAGAGAGAGAGGCATGGTAAGGTGGCCGTGAGGAGATGGAGCAGAGAGAGATGAGATTAATTAGAGATTCAATGTTATTTATGATGTTTTCTTTATTGCTTAATTAATCACTTTTATTTAGAGGAATTTAAGTTTAGGCTCATATTTTGAAGATATGACATATGTTTTACTCTTATATAGAGAATTTTTTTTCAATCAGATCAGATCTAATCAGATCCGATCTAATCAGATCTAATCAGATCACAACTACAAAAATCAGATTAGATAAAAAAATAAGTTGAGTGACGAATAAAGGGGTATTGTGCCATAAATTCACCAAAAAATCGAAGGTGGAATGGTGGAAGAGAGTAGGAGAGTCATTGTTCTACATTTGATGCCATTATATCGTGTCCCCAAGTCACCATACGACCCTGGACTCTTGCTAGCTGCTTTCTCCTCCACTCGAAGTCTGGAGCGCTTTAGACAGTAACTCAGTAAGCCATCTCAATCTCAGCCGTTCAAGGTTCTGCTTTTGTACTGTAGTCGTTTTTTCAAAGCCTGTTTGATTCTAATCTGTAAAGGGTTTTGAAGAACTCAACGGTTCTTTTTTTAAGGAATAAGTTATTACCAAAATATTGATAAGATTCTTTAATTTCAAACTGTGAGATTTGATTGTTTCCTTTCATTGGGAGTTTGTGTTTTAGGCGTTTGATGAAATGCGCTAGAGATAGTTTGTTCAAGTGCTTCATTTTCTAGTGAGTAGTGACTTACTTATTCATTCTCAGGATGCTTGCTTTGAGGTGTTTTTCTGCAATTTCCATAGGAAGGCCAGAACCAACTATTCTTCTGGAGAAAAGTGTTGGACCCACCGTAGTAAGCATTTCGCTGTTCTGCTCAGTTTTTAAAATTTAGATATTCATGTGTTTGATGTCTTGATTGTTGTCAAGTAATAGTACATATCAATTGCATTTTAATCTTAATCTAATAGGTTTTCACTACATTGCTTTACCTTCTTTAGCAAATTTGTTAATCTAACATTAATTGCTGGTTGTTCTTAGCTGAAGTGCTTATTTCTATGCTCTGCTACTTCTCCAATTCTGCCTATGGTAATTGCATCCTAAGAATCTTGAGAGGGTAATTCTTCTTGTGATGTATTCTTCCATATATCTTCACTCCATTCTAACTTTTCTAATGAGCGAAGCAGGCAATTATCTTTTCTTGTTGGTTAATAAAATTGTAACATCAATTAGAGTTAGATGCTTACCAAAGCTTTCTCTACATGCAGTTATGTTTGTAGCTCACTGGCTTGTCACATTTCCTTTTGTTTGCCGGTTTGCCCTTTGTTAAGATCTACTTCCTTTGGTCCTATTTATCTGTCTAGTTTGACCAAAATTTTTTGTTCGTCATTTATGTAATCTATGCACATTTAATTCATTAACTATCAACCCCCAACTTACCCTTTTATAGTCTTCAACTTACACATTTCCCAAGAGAAACTTAAATAACAGAGTGACTTTTAGTGAAATCATTTTATACAAAGTATTAAGTATCTGAATAATTTATCTTCCCAATGCATTTTATTAAACTTTATGATTAGGTCAAACTAGATACCCAGATGAATTGGGATGGGGGGATTTTATTAGTATAGAGTTGAAAGTATTGTCTGAATGCTCTAGAGTATAGAGTAGATAAGTAGGGATTGCAGGTTTCAAAATATTGACAGGCTCTTCTTCAACTAGCCTGTTCGACCTTAATTCATAGGCAATTAAATAAATACAAAGAATCTCTTTTGGTTCATTTTTACTTTATCTATCATTCTATCATATTGTTTTTATTTGTTCTCTTACATATGTCCAACTTCTAAGTTTCATTTTTACTAGTAATGTTTTCATTTTGTTTAACTTTTGTGATATGCTTGAGATACTTATTCCCCTAGATATATTGCATTACACAGACACATTTGAACTACTTTACCTCGTTTGCCTTTTGGTAGCTTGCCTCTAGCCTCGAAAAAGTACCTCTTGCCTGGCTATCACCTCTTGCCTTTCATAACTATCATAGGAACAGAGGGATTTAGTAATATATAGTAGGCAATATGCAGAGAATGTGGGTTTCAAAATTCTTTTGCCTAGAACAGACAGGTAGCATATATTAAGTATTCCTTTGACTTCATTTCCATCTGTTCCTACTAGATATTGATTTCCCTCATGAAAGTATGTGTGTTTGCTTGCTCTTGAAGTGTACATGAGCGTTTCCTTTTATTTTCATAGGTTTGTGCTGCAAAAGGTCCTCGCCCGAGGTATCCTCGAGTATGTAAGAGTAAAAGGAGAATAGGGACCATTTCTAAGCCTGTCAAGCTTGTAGAGTGTGTAAGTTTTTTCTCCACAACCTTTTGATTCATGTCAGGAGGATTCTTGTAGCAAGTTAAAATGCATCTCACTATCTTGGATACCGGCTATTACGCATTCTTCGTGGAAAATTTTCATTTTCATGATGAGAGTAGTTACTACTCTTTAATATTATTCCTGAACTATTTTATCTTACTATAGATAAAGGGTTTATCAAATGTCAAGGAAGAAGTCTATGATGGTCTTGATTCTTTTATTGCATGGGAATTGGAGTTTCCATTGGTCACTGTGAAAAAAGCTCTAAGGATCCTTGAGAATGAAAGGGAGTGGCAGAAAACGATACAAGTATGGTATATATCATCTGGATATTTTCATTCTCAACGTTTTAGGTGTCTTTAGCATTAAACAAATCACTCAGAGACTACAGTGGGTTGTAGTTGACAAAGTGGATGCTAAGCAAGGGTCAGGGGAGAACAATGGGGACCTATTATTCCTTGTTGAATGCTTTGGTTGAAGATGGAAGGCTCGAAGAAGCTGAAGTTCTATGGAATAAGTTGCTTTCAGAGAACCATGAAAGTATTCCTCGCAATTTTTTTGAGAAAATGGTCCGTATATACTACCAGCAAGAAATGCATGAAAAGATGTTTGAGGTAGTTTCTGACTTAGTTCTCTGTTTGGGTGTGTATGGTTGGTTGGGAGGGGTGGGGTGGGGTGGGGGAAAATGAGAGAAAGTTTACACTAATAGGCATATGCTATGCCTTATGCCCATATCCTTTAAACATCATATGAAATCTATGTTACATGATTTCTTTATGTACTTTGTAGTAGGGATTATTAATAAAAGGGTTGATTTTGCACAATGTAAGACATTTGTCCATGTGCAGACATTTGCAGACATGGAAGAACTCGGTGTCCGGCCAAGCGTTCACATTGTCACAATGATGGGACATGTATTTAAGAAGTTGGATATGTTGGACAAATATATGAAGTTGGAGAAAAAATACCCTCCTCCAAAGTGGGGATATAAGTATTTTAAGGGTAAAAGGGTCAAAATAAGAATAAAAGACTCTGAGTTGGACGATGATGAGACCCCCGGAGGTTTGTAGGAATTTGCTGGCCGGATGAAAAAACACATTCCTCAGGTAATGCAACTCTCTTACCTGAGCTCAATAGTGGAATGAGATCAACGTGCAGAAAATTGTTTTGCATATCACGGCCTTTGGCCCTTCATGTAAATTTGACACTTTTCTCGTTCCCTTTTATGGAAAGGAATGTGTGAACTCACATCATTTCTCTATTGTCTAAGCAAATTCTAAGTTTTTTTTTACTTAGGAGGATGAATGCTGCAGCGTTGAAGACTTTATGAATGAAGAACAAGAGTTACGACTTGATAGTTTAATGAATCACGTAAACGCTTTCAGATCAAAGTTATTTTAGGGTGTACCAAAATACTTTAATCGGATAAGAAGTTAATCCAGAACAAACACTTTGAATTCGTATATCTCAACCATACATGCGAGTCTCTATATTCTCTATTTATAGAGACGAAAATCCTTGATCAGACATGAACATTCGCGTAAGGATACAAACTTTTGCGCTAAAGGGATAAAACCGAAAATCTCATGAACGTTGGCTTATGGAGGCAGATGTTCGCGTGAAAAGCTTCTTGCGGTTTATGGCCAATTTTGACTTTTATCCGTACGTCCAAATCTTTCAACGTTTTGGACTCTGCCCCTTGGACCCTGCTATCGAGGGCTGCCGTCCCTGGACAATCGCCATGAATTTGTAATATTGTTAAACGAGTGTGCACTCTGTATTCTTTAACTCTTTTGACAATGTCTATTCAAATTCTTGTATCATCTAAGTAATCTAATTTTACAAAATAGTCAATAACTCTAAAATCACTAAGACAATCACTAAGACGTATTAGTATTTCCATCAAGTATTGGAACTTATCAAATTGTTAGAAATGGATTGAGTGGGACGCAAAACTCAAATATTTGATCCCCCATTGTTAAGCTGGGTGTTAATAAAGAAAGGAAGAAAGGGAACATGATAATTCGTACGGAGTAGTTAGTACCCACTGGAGTATGTTGCAACAGACTTGCAGGCTTGGGCATGGTCGTGGTTCTGGGTTCAAATTACCTAAATAGTACGGTGGAGTACTTTCAATTTTTTTACTATGACAAGAGGACTTAACTTATAATAGGGTAAGCGTGGTACGATATTTAGTTCGTACCGATATCGCACTAAATATTTCGCTTCGCTCCGTGATTTTAGGTCGTACCAATCCCGGTCTCGAAATATTAGTTTGGTATGGTTCGTGATGGTTCGATATTAATTTCGGTATAAATCGAGATAATTACATATGTGACTAATTTAAGCTTTAAAATGCACAAAGATCCTTTACTTCAAAAGTACATTGAAACAAAGAAAGATATTCCGTAAAAAAACTAAAAAGAATAACGCTAAGAGAAAAGAAAGCCAAAATTTGCCTCATTTTTGTGAGGAAAATACGGTAAAACCATTTTTTTTTCTTTTTCTTCCAAATTCCTTAAACCAAATATCATTAAAAAAAATTATTTAAAATGCTTGTTATTTTTTTAAATTTATCTACAAAAAATAAAACTCATATAAAAGTACTTCGTATACTTTACACAATAAAGCTTGAGACATATTTACACAATAAAGCTTGAAGCATATTTTCCAGGGCTCACAATCTACTCCATCGTTGTATGATGGCCAACCACAGTGCATCACTTTGGGCAAACTGAACGGATTCATTTAATAATGTTTAAGATACATCAATTTTGTTGTTTTGCTTTGTTTTAATATTTAAAATAATTGTTTCAGCAATCAAACTGTGTTGGGACGGTTATATGCCTTGCCTTCAAGAGAAACGTTAGTTACAAAATGATATTGTGAAGTTCGAACGATGTTTTCGTGAGAAAAAATGTGCCTAGACATGCATGGCACGGCTCCAAAGGCCATGCCATGTATTTTGAAACTTTGATATTCGAAACTCCCTTGGTTTTGTCAAAAAGTCGTGCCCAATTAGAAAGCCACAAAAAATCTGAACTACCTGTAGTGCGAAAAATTGTGCCAATAGCGTGTTTTTTTGTAGTGTCAGTGTCAAAAATTTATTTTTGATGCAAGATGCTAACACTAGAATTATGTTACAATGGTGTATGTGTTGAAGTTTATGATAAAATTTAAGATGGGGTAAGTGTCATTGGATTGAGCCATAAGACACTAAGGTCGAAACACATTTAAAAGATGAAATCTAATTGATTTCTTAGTTCAACTCAAGAGCTTATGTACCATTTACTTTTCTCTTCAATTTCCAATGTGGGGTGCTTTAACACTCTCTTCAAGTAGACAATCAAGCCATTTCGAATCTAACCGGTTGATCACTTTCAAACGGACTCTCCCTTCTCTAAGAAATGAAAGGATCGAAAGTGTCAACACCTAAAAGATCACAGATCACTGAGTATTATATGGACTTCTAGACTAATAAATCGGGTTATATGGGCCACATGCTGTTTTCCATACAGAGAACTTGGCCAAAAACTAATGGGTCACTAGAAATGAACTTCTAGATTAACACCTTAACAAATTAGATGGAGTTTCCATACAATGATAGAATTTAAGATGGGGTAATGGTCATTAGATTGGGCCATAAGATACTTGGGTTGGACCATATTAAAAGAATGAATCGAATTAATTATTTAGTTCAACTCGAGAGTTTATATACCAATTACTTTGCTCTTCAATTTTTAATGTCGGATCCTTTAACACTCCCCCTCAAAAGAATAATCAAACCATGTTGAATCTAACTGGTTGACTACTTGCAAATAGACTCCCCCTCCCCAAGGAATGAAAGGGTCGAATGTGCCAACAACTAAAGGACCATGAATCACTAGGTATGGAATTTTAGATGAACAATCGGGTTATATATATGGGTCACATGGCATTTTCTATACAGACAACTGAGCTAAAGACTAAGGGGCCGCTAGGAATGACCTTCTAGACGGGGACCTTAACAAATGAGGCGGGCTAAAACTGACCATAATACCATGATAGAATTTAGGAGGGGTAAGGGTTATTGGATTGATCCATAAGACATTTGGGTTGAACCACATTAAAAGAGTGAATCTAATCGATTACTTAGTTCAAATCAAAAGCTTATATCCCAATTGTTTTTCTCTTCAATTCTCAATGTGAGATAAATCCAAAATATATAAGTTACTCACCTGATTTAGTTATTCACTTTCTTGTTTATTTCTCCAGAGTTAGTTGTGCACTTTCTTTTTTTTGCCTAACCAAATGCACATTATATTTCACCACAAAAATCATCAAAGAGTGAACTTTAACAAAGCTAACGCAAAACATCTGTAACACCTCCAACCCCCACCCTAGCCGTAAGAGTCTCCTCATAGCATTGTAGACTGGCTCCACAAACCAACACAAGTCTTTTCCGCGCACTTTGTCCTCACTCATGCGCGCCCAAGGAATTTCTCTAGGGGTCACCCATCACAAAATTGCTCCAAGTCAAGCACACTTAACTTTGGAGTTTCTAAGTGATGAGCTCCCGAAAAGAAGATGCACCTTATTGGTATGAGTAGTACTATCAATCCTTTTGAGTCTTTTTTTTCCCCAATCCTTTTATTTTCAAATCAGGGTATTACAACACAATTAACCACAAAACCAACAAAATTGAATTTCTTCGAGAGCGATTATGCTATTCTTTATTTCTTCAACCGTAGTCTATTCAAATTTATGGCCCTTCCAATTTGAATCCCTCCTAAGCAATGCTTTGGTGATGAGGTAGTTGCAAAATAGGTGGTTAGAGTCTTCATCTGTGGCTTTACATGATACACAGGTTTTGTCGATATCCATATACCTCCCAATCCTTTCTTTAGTGTTTATTCTTCCTCTACAGATGAGCCAAGCAAGATACTTGTGTTAAGGACAAATCATCCTATTCCATACAAAAGGAGTCCAATATGTTTTCTGCCTCATGCCCATCAACCACTTTAACCCTATTCACTAGTACAATCACTAGTCAAAGGCTTCAATTCAAACCACCTCTTATTGTGCATAATTTTCTTCCAGTAGTAGCAGCAATCCCCCTTACTCTTGTAGTTCCTCTTCTCCTTTTAAACATATCTCTCTTGAATCCATTTCACCCAAAGATTTTTTTTTCTATTTAGCAGCATCCCACGAGTAGTTATAAATAAAGGCCTTATTCCATAAGACTACATTTCTCAAGCCTAGACCCCCAAATATTTTAGGTAAACAAACCTCCTCCCAATCAACCAAAGGTATTTTGGAGTAATTGGCAATAGATCCCCAAAAAAAGTTCTTAGAAATTCCTTCGAGTGGTTTCTCATGTTCGTAGAAATCTCAATGTGGTAGCGCATACGTTAGCTAGGCAGGTTGAAACTCAGACAGGTGATTGAGATTTTGTCCCCCCTAATTTTCTTATGTCTCTTTTGAATTAATGAAAGTTGGTTGTTCTCAAAAAAAAATGTGGTTGACTTTCCTAAAATAACATTCCCTTCTCCTTAGCCAGCCTTCGTTACTTCTCCATCAACTCCACGAAATAGCTAATTACAACACCAGCCAAAGCAGCACCAACCCAAATTCTCGTTTGTTCTTCTTCATCTCAACACTATACCAACATCATCATAAATGGATGGTTAGGACCTCTGCGGATCGAACTTCGAGCGACGACCCTCCATCTCCATATACCCATTCGTCTTGCATATAGAAAAACTAGATCTGAAATTGTAAATAAAAACCAAAAAAGGGGAAGCGGGTGGTGGAGATCTATTCAGATCTCGAAGCTAAGCTAAGGGATTGTCCTACTATCTATTTTGTGAAGTACTCAGATCTGCAAGGCGATGACCATGGATTAACAGACAATCGGTGAACTCAAATCCACCTGGATAATCCGATGAATCCTACTCTGAGGTGGAAGAATTGAAAAAGAAGACTGGAATTTTGTGGGGGGTTTAAAAATGAAAAAAAAAACGTGAGTTGAAGAAGATTTGATGGTGAGTAAGAAGAAAAAGATGAAGACGTAAGTGGAAGAGAGAATTCTGATAAGTCAAACTTCTCAGAAAAAGAATGATTCGCGTGTGTATGTTCAAAGAAATAGGGGAAAGGGTATTAGTGACATTTGAGAGTATTTTTTTTGCCAAAAAAAGAAATGAGAAGATAATTTGTGGACGGACGAAAAAGAAAAGTGGGAAGATAATTTATGGACGGAGCGGTAAAAAATTATAATATTGTCCAAAATTTCCTAGCCTTTAGCCATATTGTGGAGTGTAAAAATATTCCCTTCATCTCAATATATACATCAAGTTAAACTTCTTTCTATCGAAAGAGACAAACATGGATAATCAATTAAAATGGATAATCAATTAAAAGAAAATGTCATGACATATCATTATAATGAAACATTCCCTGCATTTGAATTACGTTGTCCACTTCATGGTTTACATTTGTGTGATATTAATTGCCAAATTTTCATATTCAATAAAATTTATTATGATAAATGCCTAAAATCTCTCAAAGATATGATGTTATAACATCGTTGGCATGAATGGACAGAATCCTTTGAAGAACTTCTTATACTTAACAACAACAACCTAATTAAATCCCACAAGAGTAGGGTCTGGGGAGGGTGTGTGTACGCAGACCTTACCCCTACTCGAAAGTAGAGAGGGTGTTTCCTAAGAGACCCCCGGCTCAACGGCGAAAGTTGCATTGCTTGACTAACTGCTACTTCATTAATTAAAGAAGCGCAGACAGTTCTTCATTAATTGAAGAACTTCTTATACTTATTTTTTAAAAAAGATTTTTCTAGGAAGTGGAGAATTCAATTGGAAAAGAGAGAATGATTTTTTTTGAAAGTATTTTACAACATAAATCTAATAAAATCATTTTGATATAACTATAGAGTACAATGTAACTAATATATCATCGCGTTTGAGTAAAAAAAACACAAGCTAGACAGAAATTCAGGGTGAAGGGCAAATGCACCAACTGGCTGGCATCCAATAAACCAACTATAGCTGTATGTATTACAGCAGTAGATAAAAAGAAATCAGCATTTGCATCTTCTTCTTTGGTTAGCAATCCTAGAACGGCTTCAAATTGTTGTTCAAGCTGTGTTTGCGACCGACATTGGCTACAAAAAGAGGGTCCCTCTCTTCAGGGTTAAAAATCTCATAGCCGTTTCTCCGGTTAGTGCACTCCAATTCCACTGTCAGATCTTCCACACTCTTCTTCAGCGCGTCTTTGCTCTCCTTGTCACCCTCCACCAGCGACACTCCTATCATTGTAATATTTGGAAGAAATGCATATTGATGATGATTATGAGCCTCATTTCTCTCCATTTCCCGTTGCTTATCCAATTTGTCCCCAATGAGTTTTGAGTGTGGCGCTGAATCTGATGTGTTGGGTGATTGGGATGCTCTCTTTAAGGAGCGCAAACTCCTGCAAATGACTTTGCTTAGATTTGGGGTGGGGAAAAGAGAACTCATTTTATCTGTTAGGTCCCGTTTAGTACATGGAATTCAAACTATGAAATTGGAATTGGAGACTTCAATTCCAATTTTGGTGTTTGGTAGCACAAAAATTATGTTGATTTGGAATTGATAGTGCAAAAAATGTATTGGAATTGGCAGATTCAATCCTATGGAATTGAATCCCATGGAATTTCAATTCCAATTCAATTCCAATTCCACCAATTCCGTATACCAAACGGACCCTTAGAGAACTTCTAAACATGGCTTGCCTTTGTTCAAAAGAGTCGACCATGTAAGGAAATTTGGGCTGAATCCCGATTGCTTTACGGAGCCATCTGTTCCCCAGTACAGCTTTGTCAACGGCATGCAGGAGCGGGATTTCAGCAGCTTTAGAAATCACACTCCATGGAATTTCTGGAAGGTCCACTTCTTCCATTGCTTCCAGAACCTGAAATGCAACTGTTGAAGCAAACCCATAGCAAATTGCAAAAACATAACCCTTCTAAATCCTCTACTATCTACTTTTCTCTTCAACCTAGTCCAAGTTGCAAGGCCCACTCGAAGCTGGTGCAAAGTACAAAGCATTATATTC
Organism: Cuscuta campestris; assembly: GCA_900332095.2. Taxonomy (NCBI): domain Eukaryota; kingdom Viridiplantae; phylum Streptophyta; class Magnoliopsida; order Solanales; family Convolvulaceae; genus Cuscuta; species Cuscuta campestris. The sequence continues at coordinate 526,005 of OOIL02000624.1, read as the reverse complement.
CTCCTAACAAATCTAGAACTATTAAACAATATATATCAATTAAAAATATCAATTCTAACTCTCATCAATAAATTCTATCAATTAAATATTATTTAAAATGTTTCAACCACAGCTTTAACATTCATTCATCAAATTTTTACATGCCAACGAGAATATGTGTGTAATATATTTACTTAGAATATTTGAATTCAGATTGAATTTATCTCATGAAAATTAAGTAAACATATAAGAAAAAACCTAAAGGTGATAGATTGTTTCAAACAAACAAATCACTACATTAAAAAAAAGCTCCACAATTGACCGAGCATGAAGATTAAAAGATTAAAAGATTAAAATGGTGAAATTGTGTGATTGAAATATATGAATAACGTAGAGATATGATATAACAATACAATTCTTACCTTTAAAAGAAAGTGGAACCTTCTAAAGATAAAAACTAAAAAAAATTAGAAACGAAACTGATCAGACCCAAACCGATTAAACCCAAAACCGATTACACCCGAAACTGGTTAGACTCAAAACAAATTAAACTCAAATCTAGTCAAACCTAATAGCTCATTGGTTGATGTCTTTCAAAAAAAACATATTTGAATTATAGGTACAACTGATTTAATGTACAAATCTTTTACTTCATATTTTATCATTTAAACTAAGGTTGTTGTCTATTTTTATAGTTAGTTTATATAATTCATACTAACATCGTAATACACATTAATGGATATACTAGCTCATTATTACTGACACTTGTATACATACTCCCTTTACACATAGGGTGGAGAGGCTACACACAAGGCTAACATTAAGAAATCTAATATCAAGGGATCTCACCTGATACCGGTAGAAACCCGAACTGATATAAACCCGAGGCGATATAAACTCGAACCGATATAAACCTGAACCGAAATCGGAAAAAAATCAAACCGAATTGAACCTGACGCCAAACTGACAAGAATCGGCCAAAACCGATTATAACATATATCCTAAAGAGACTCGAATAAAAAAGATCTGAACTGGAACCGAATCAATTGACCCGATTGCGAGGTCTACATGTAATCTAGGTTACAGCACATGGATTCATTATTACATTTGTCCTATATTATGACATGTCCATGTCTCATCAGTCTGTTAGTCGGTTAATTTTTTCCAAGAAGTTGACCATGGAGTTGGGCCAGTGATGGGTCTTGACGTAATCCGAGCATAGGAGCTAATGGGTGCTAAGCTCGTCACATGGTCGACCATGCCAAACCCTTGCCCTTGGTGTGCTTAAGGCCGAGCTCAACCCCTAGTGTGTTCAAGGCTGAGCTCAACCTTCATCGTGATCATTGCCGAGCTGGGACCTTCTTCTTTAAGGCTTCTTGATGCTAATGAGCTCAGCTGAACAGCCCGTAGTGATGAGACCGAGCTTGAGTGGGATGAGGCCGAGCATAGACCCTTTCCTTCACTCCTTATGGGCCTCATATGCTCTTTCCAAGCCCATACAATATAAACTTGGTTTTATGCCCAATATATCCATCAAGAGTCCCCAACTTCCCGAGGCAAGAGGAAGTAAAAATATCCCAACTAATATAGGTCAATCAATGTCGTTGACTTGTGTGAGCATGCGACCTTGAAGTCTCCACTCTTTACTGAATGAAGATGATTAGGAGCCTGATGTCATGTTGTCGATTAGCCGAGCAAGACTCCTAAGCTAAAACCATTGCATGGTGCCAAGCTAGTGCATTGCCAACCTGAGTCGCATCATTCTTGTGTCTTCGTAGTCTGAGGTCTCCCACACTTCATATCAAAATGTTGTGGGGGTGTCAACCAATCCCATAGTCGAACGAGGGCGGGTACTTAGTGGTTCTCGACTTATGAGGATATAAATGCCTCGGGGAGAGGAATTAGGTGCCTTACTGCCTTATGAAAGACGTCTCAAATTCCTCTCGGGAGGACTTAAGCATCTCCGAGAAAGACTTCAAAGACTTCGCCTGAGTGATCATTAAGGTCTCACGGGAAAGATTTTAGGATTTTAAGGGAGAAGCCTTCAATGTCTTGTGCTGGGGGAGCTTGAGCCTTGTGAAGAGGTTCTAGTGCTTTCAACGAAAGGACTTAGAGCACCCCAGTGGTAGGGATCGACCCCGAGAGAAGATTTTGGTGCCTCAGGAAATGAGGGCTTTGGTGCCTTAGGAAATGAGGGCTTTGGTGCCTCAGCCGACGAGGGCTTGTCTTGTGGATTAATTATTAGATGGGAGGGTATGGTTGAGCCCATACAATGCTCGCCGCCAGCCCATCTTAGAGGAGGGGGTTCTGGCATGGCCATCTCCCGCACACTTAAGTCCCTACTTGGGAGTAGGGGAGGTCGGGTCTAGGCCAGACTCTGTGTCTCCTCTCGTCGGAGCCAATGCTCTCAAGAGATGAAGGGACGTGCTTCATTCATCAAATTTTTATATGCCAATGAGAATAAGTGTGTAATATATTTGCTTAGAATTTTTGAATTCAGATTGAATTTATCTCATGAAAATTAAGTAAACATATAAGAAAAAACCTAAAGGTGATAGGTTGTTTCAAACAAACAAATCACTACTTCATCCAAAAAAAAACCTCTACAATTGACCCAGCACGAAAATTAAAATGGTGAAATTGTGTGATTGAAAAATATGAAAAGCATAGAGATATGATATGAACAAGACAATTCTTACCTTTAAAAGAAAGTGGAACCTTCTAAAGATAAAAACTTAAAAAATTGGACCCGGATCTGATTAGACCCAAACCGATTAGGCCCGAAACTGATTAGACCCAAAAACCGATTAGACCCAATATTGATCAAGTTCAAAACAAATTAAACTCAAATACAGTCAAACCTAATAGCTCATTGGTTGATGTCTTTCTAAGAAAAAACATATTTGAATTATAAGGAACTGATTTAATGTACAAATCTTTTACTTTGTATTTTATCACTTAAACTAAGGTTGTTGTCTATATTTATAGAGAGTATATAATTTATACTGACATCGTAATACACATTAATGGATATACTAGCTCATTATAACTAACACTTGTATATATACTCCCTTTACACATGGGGTCGAGAGGCTACACACAAGGCTAACATTAGGAACTCTAATATCAAGGGATCTCATCTAAAACCGGTAGAAACCCGAACAGATATAAACCTAAACCGATATAAACCCGAACCGAAACCGGAAAAAATCAAACCGAATATAACCTGAAGCCAAACTGACACGAATCGACCTGAACCGATTATAACATCTATCCAAACGAGACTCGAATCGGAAAGATCTGAACCGGAAATAGATTGACCCTATTGCCAGGTCTACATGTAATCTAGGTTACAACACATGGATTCATTAATTACATTTGTCCTATATTATGACACGTCCATGTCTCATCTTACTCGGGACTGTTAGTCGGTTAATTTTTAGGAGTTGACCATGGAGTTGGCCTGTGATGGCCCTTGACGTAATCCGAGCATAGGAGCTGATGGGTGCTAAGCTCGTCACATGGCCGACCATGCCAAACCTTGCCCTTGGTGTGCTTAAGGCCGAGCTCAACCCCTAGTGTGTTCAAGGCTGAGCTCAACCTTCAGAGTGGTCATTGCCGAGCTCGGACCTTCTTTTTAAGGTTTCTTGATGCCAATGAGCTCAGCTGCACAGCCCGTGACTGATGAGACCGAGCTTTAGTGGGACGAGGCCAAGCATAGACCCTTTCCTTCACTCCTTATGGGCCTCATATGCTCTTTCCAAGCCCATACAATATAAACTTGGTTTTAGGCCCAATATATCCATCAAGAGTCCCCAACTTCCCGAGGCGAGAGGAAGTAGAAATATCCCAACCAATATCATTAGATCAATGTCGTTGACTTGTGTGAGCATGTGACCTTGAAGTCTCCACTCTTTACTAAATGAAGATAATTAGGAGCCTGATGTCATGTTTACGATTAGTCGAGCAAGACTCCTAAGCTAAAACCATTGTCATGGTGCCAAGCTAGTGCATTGCCAACCCGACTCGCATCATTCTTGTGTCTTCGTAGTCTGAGGTCTCCCACACTTCATATCAAAATGTTGTGGGGGTGTCAACCAATCCCATAGCCGAACGAGGGGCGGTACTCAGCGGTTCTTGACTTATGAGGACATAAATGCCTCGGGGAGAGGATTTAGGTGCCTTATGAAAGACGTCTCAGATTTTCCTCTGGGGAGGACTTAAGCATCCCCGGGAAAGACATCAAAGACTTTGCCTCAGTGATCCTTAATGTCTTACGGGAAAGATTTTAGGATTTTACGGGAGAAGCCTTCAAAGTCTTGTGTGGGGGGGGGGGGGGGGGTTGAGCATTGTGAAGAGGTTCTAGTGCTTTCTGTGAAAGGACTTAGAGCACCTTATGTTAGTTCCAAATTGTGTTGGCATTATTTTTTGACAAACGAATAGATTTACCTAGAATTATTTTAGATGGTTTATTTAGACTTAGAGTCCTAGCATCTGAAGGAAGAGAAAGAGGAAAGAGCTTGAAGAGAGAATTCTAATCCTACTTGAATTCTAATCCTACATGGTTTACTATTCTTGAGGAGGAAGGCATAGTTGAGACTCCTAAGCACACTCTACCAAGGTTAATATACTCCACATATTATCTTCTCTCTCTCTCTGAGAGTTTGGTGGTGGAAAAATTCAAAACAAGTGAAGCAAATCCGGAAAAAAAACAAAGTGCATAGTTTGATACTGCAAACTTTCTGGACAGCCCGCACTGGTTTAATCATTGCCGGAGATCCGACCGTTGGATTTTGCTGAAATTTTCAGAGTGTTTCCAACACAGAGGGCTTCAACGTGTCCAATTTTCACAGCAATCGGAGTTACAGATCTTCTTTTATCGAAGTTACAATCTACATACTGTTGCTGTTTTTTTATAGAAAATGCAGCGCTGGTTTTGTTGATGATCCGAGTACCAAATCTTGTCCAATCGTGCTGAAATTTTAGGAGGAGTCTAAGGACTCGTGGAGCTTCAATCTGAACGGTGGAGATTGAATTTCAACGGTTCAATCTTGATTTATGAGCTTCGGATCAGCCTGCATATTTTAGTAGATCAAGGAGAATCTTTATTTGAAGGTGTATTGGAATCTACGTCCTTGAAGAAGATCTTTGAGAAGGTGTAACAAGTCGTGGAGATAGACGGAAACTGAGTTTGTCGTCAAGTCATTCGTAAGTAGACAAATCAATACATTAGAAGGTTCTGTTGTGATTGATTGTGTAATTCTTACGGTGATTTAGTGGAAGGGCTATTACACAGGCGTGGGCCTTGCAGACGTAGGAGAATTTGCTCCGAACTGCGTGAACAATTCTGGTGTCTTGCTTGCTGTTTTAACTTTATTTTCTACGTGTGTGCTTGTGACAGAGAAGTGTTATAGCACACTGTCCGTCATCTGTTACTGTGACAGTGCTGCAGCGTCTTCTCTGCAGCATAGTGAATTGATTTGTTTGCATAGCTCTTAATTGGTGTTATCCGCTGCACCCCCACGAACTTACACCTTAGTGGTAGGGACCGACCCCGGGAGAGGACATTGGTGCCTCACGAAATGAGGGCTTTGGTGCCTCGGCAGACAAGGGTTTGTCTTGTGGATTAATTATTAGATGGGAGGTATGGTCGAGCCCATACAATGCTCGTCGCCAGCCCATCTTAGAGGAGGGGGTTCTGGCATGGCCATCACCCACACACTTAAGTCCCTACTTGGGAGGAGGGGAGGTCGGGTCTAGGCCAGACTCTGTGTCTCCTCCCGTCGAAGTCAATGCTCTCAAGAGATGAAGGGACGTGCTTCTTCTCGATCAATTGCCTCTATAGGGGGTTAGGATGTCCTTAGCGGGATTTCCTGTCGGAAAATTGGGCCCTTGTCCCTTGAGGTCGTAAACCAACCTCTGTGGCACACTAAAGAGCTTAAAACATGTGAAGGGCGCATGCCTTACCAAGACTATTGCTATGCTAACTCCAAAGTCTACAATGGTCTTACCAAGACCATTTCTGCGCCGACTTTGTACGCTCACCCATAGCTAAGTTATCCTAAGTTACACTGGGCCGCAATGGCCATCTAGCCGCAAGAGCTTCATGGTTCTTGATCGAACAGCATGGTTGTTCCTTGGTGTTTTCTTTTCTTCTTTTTTTAGAGGGCTTCGGGAAGGGGACGACAAGCATGGCTCAGCCATGCTCCCCTCCACTGTTGCACAATTCATAGTGGCGTGAAGAAGGGGGTGGATAAGAATGGCTTGCTCCACGCGCTCCTTTGTCATTGCGCCATCTACTTATTCTATAGCTAATCTTCCTTCTAGAGGAAAGACCACGCATCCGCTAAAGCATCCATGAAGGAGCGTTGCGCTCTCATGTCTGTCCTTGCCTGTTGTTCCTAAGGGCCAAAGAGTTGACTGGCGCGGACAATTACACCTATGAAGTGAGTGGGCTGGACTTGGACTAATTGGTGCGGAGTGGTGAAGTATGGCCTAGCTCGGCACCATGTGAAATGGACGAGCTTAAGCTCATGGAGAAATGGCCAACCACGCGCAAAGTGGTGGGAAATTGCTAAGCTTACACTAATGCCAAGATGCGGCTGAGCTCGAGCCTTTAGAAGAGCATCCGCCACGAGCCCCAGAGAATTGGCTTATCTTGAAGAAACAGCTGACCTCAAACTTGTCTCCCACGTGCCTCGTTGATTCCGTGTGCTACATGAGCCTGGTCCAAATTGGACAAGCACGACATTGTGGCAATCGGACGAGTGCGGTGCAGCGTTACTCAGAAGAGCATGGCATGGTGGCACTTGGTCAAGCTTGGTCCTATATAGAATGGTGGAGCTCGTACTTTAGAGCTACCAACCTTGAACCTTGTTGAATTGGCCGACCTTGAATCGTGGAGAAACGGCAGAGCCCAAACCCGTCTCATCCATGCTTTGCTGATTCTGATCGCCACATGAGCCAATAATCCAAATTAGACGAGCATATCATACCGTCTGAGTGGATGAGCTTGACGCTACGTGATATGGTTGTGCTAATCCTCTATATGCGACGGCCTGTCTTGATGTCGCGCCTTGGCCATAGGAAGGTGAAGGCAACAGACCTCGGTGCAAGACCAAGAGGCCAAGCTTGTAAAAGCATGGAAGGACAAACTTGAGTGAGCTCAGCCTAACGTAAAATGGTCGGGTAAAATAACTTTAGACGAGCTTGAACTTGACGAGCATGATATTGACAGACAGAGGAGCTCGAGTGAGCTCGACCTAAAGAAGGATGGCTGAGCCTAGCATATGTGGAGATGCGGCCAATCATGATGTTAAATGGTACAGATGAGCTTGAGCTCATGCAAAATGGCTGAGTTTGGTCTCATAAAAGATGACCAAGCTCAGCCTTGAGTGGAAGGGATGAGCTTGAGCCACATCTAAGGACACGACCTCAACTTTAGACTGGTAGCTCTAATGTTTTTAGAGTACTGGCCCAAATAGACGAGTTAGGAGTCGATCTCAAATGGCCGAGCTCACGCTAGCCTATCCTAGATATATGCATTTCTCGCACGCTCGTCTGAGACTTCGTCAAGCCTGACCACATTGAACCGGGATGCGTGAACCATATCTCTATTTTAAGTCCCCGTGCAGTGCGCAAGCTGAGGCGGTGGAAATGTTTTAATGGCTCTATACCGTTGAGTCCCCCTCCCCTTTGGTTTGAAGGAACATAACGGAGATTATGGTTAACGCCCCCAAAATTATGGGGGTGAGGCTCTATGTTCAAGTCTTCATCCTCATGCCTCCAACTGCACGACTTGAACTTGACAAGGAATGTTGGTGACACGAGCCACAGCGAGCAACATTAGGGCTTAAGGTCTTCAAGTCATCATCTATCTTGAAGTCCCCAACGTAACCCAAGCACTTGACGTCAAAGACTGATTTTTCGTTGGGTCGTATGTAATTGTTTTTGCAATTTAGGAAAAAATAATTAGAGAGCATCAAAGGCCAACCTTTTCTTGAGGCATATATCTTGAGATAAGTAGAGAAATTTGAGCTCGGACAAGGTCTTCATGTACGGAGAGCTTGAGCATATGGCATGTGAAGCACAGACGTGGGTGTAAAGCTCAAACATAGTCCTGAGTGCGAAGCTCAAGCATGTAGCTTATGAGCACAAAGCTAGAGTGAGGTCTTCATGAGTGCAGAGCTCGCACTTGTGTCCCGTGAGTGCGAAGCTCATGCGAGGTCTTTATGTGCGCAGAGCTTGTGCATGCAACCTGTGAGAACACAGCTCACGCGGGGTCTTCATGAGAACAGAGCTTGCACCTACATCTCGGGAGCGCAGAGCTCGCACATGTGTCCCGTGAGCTCATGCAGGGGTCTTCATGAGTGCAGAGCTCGCACCTAAGCCCCATGACCATGAAGCTCATGTGGGGTCTTCATGTGCACAGAGCTTGCACATGCGTCCCGTGATCGTGGAGCCCAGGCGGGTCTTCATGAGCGTGTCTCTACAACTCAAAATTTTCCAGACATGTGCGATGATACACGGTCTCAACCTTGATTCGGCTTTGGTAGGCCATGCCAAAAATGTTTATACTCCGTACTCAATCTTGCTCACTTTGATACTCGGTGAAACATGGCAGAGCTTGACATTATTCACCTTTTGTTGACGCATGCTCAGACATTCAAATAACCTAGAGCCTCACGAGGTAATCTGTTTAGAGAGTGGAATTTAATTACGGTGAGAGCATAACGAGCAGGAGCAAGTTAAGACGCCGAGCATGAACTAGGTGAGGGGCTTTCTCACAAACGCGTCTCTTCCAATTTGCTGAGGAAAGATCAAAGACTCCACTAGTCCACTTCGAATCTAAAAATTGCCTTAGCTATATACACCTCAGCCATTCTTTCTTGCTAGGATATGTCGTCGGCTTACCTGGAGTCGACTGCCGCTAATTGCTGACGGGAGGTGAGGTGACGGTCAACGCCATCCTTCTTTAGGCAACGTACATCTTTTTGGAAAGTTAGGGACGAGCCGAAGATGTTCTCCATCATGCTGACCAGGCCGTCTTTTGCAAGCAGACCTGAGTGTGATTTTGACAGTAGGCTAGAGCATGGATGGGTCACGGCCAATGGTGGTGGGAAGTGTTGGGCGAGCTCTGGTGTAGGCCCTTGTCAAAAATTGGATCTCTCAAAATTTATCACCTAATCGCTCAAATTCCATGATTGTGTTGTTTTTTAGCCTGGAAGAGCGCCACAGGTGATTGACGATTTGAATGGGGTCGCACAGTGACTTCATTTAGTGGGTCTGGTTGCAGCTTCTCCGTGTTGGCTGTAGATCCGTGACACCGGCGAGACAAAATGTGCCCCTCATACATCGGGATAAACATGCCTCGTGAAAGTGAGGATGCCTGATCGGAGAAGCTTTGTAGATGGACAAGGCCACCTTCCGAACTGTGATGGGCTTGAAGCAGTGTTGTCAAGTCGTCGCCTAGGCCACGACTAGTCGGCGCCTAGTCGTCCAGCCGTTTTTGCGAGGGAGAATTTCTGTGCGCCTAGCGCCTATGGCCGACTAGGCTATTAAACGCGCAAAGCGTCGCTTAGCCGCGATTAGGCGTCGCCTAATCGGTGAAAGAAATCTGTAGAATTTGACCTAATTTAAGTGACCCGACCCAACCCGACCCGACCCGACCCAAATTTCATTAATTTTTAAAATTTTTTAACAAAACGCTGCCTCCTTCGACGCAATCCACCCACAATCGAGTCGCGACTATAGTCTTTCAGTTCCAGGGTGACTTCCGCGACTTCCAGGCTTCCAGCGACTCTCCTCCATCATCGATTATATTCCATCAACCTCCATCACCGACTCTCCTCAATGGGTAAGTTTTCTTTTACTTTGTTATCATTAAAGTATTTCTTTTAATTTTTCAGTTTAAGATTTCTTTTAATTTTTTTCTTATTCTACAGTTTCTACTATTTTAGTATTTCAATTTTATTTTCAGTTTAATATTTCAATTTTTTTCTGAATTCAATTAATATTTTGGTTTTGTATTTCTTATTTTAATATTTTAAGGGTTCTAGGCTCTTGTTTTAATATTAATGTCCTTTGACTTCTTATTGTGTTAATTATCTTTCTTGGTGTGTTATTTTTCAAGATTGAAGGATAGTTGCTTGTTATGTACTCTTTGTTAAGTGACTTTATGTGCTATCTTTAAACATAAGTTTGCTTTGGTTATGGTATTTTGACATATAAATATATATATATATATATATATATATATTCATGTTGGGTTAGTGTAGATATATATAATGTAAAAAATTTCAATACTAATTATGATTTGTCGACTAGTCTACGACTAGTCGCCTAGTCCACTAGTCTCCCCGTCACCGACTCGACTCGACTTGTCGACTTGACAACCATGGCTTGAAGTCGCCGATGCGAGCAGGGCAAAGGTGATCGTTGAAATCACTCTCCCATACCCTTGGTGAAAGCCGACACCCAAGTAAGCCACTCCGATCTGCTCTGAGCCGTTCAGAGGTAAGCGAAATTATCTTCTTCGAATGGGGCTGGCAATGGCTACAACTTGCAGTTGGGCACCAAACCAGGGATCGTTAGGATTCCCCTCGTAGTAGTTGGAAGCATAGATCTGGCTCACAGCTTCGGCTTAGGTCCTCCGCGGTGGAGTTGCAGTGGCTCCAGCCATAAGCGGCAATCTTGAACTTGCCGGTGAATCTGTTGTTCCCTCCCTCCGGTCGGTCAAGGAGCTCAGACCTCCTCTGGTTTTGGCTGTGCATTGAACAACAGATCTGGTCCAAACCAACCGTCATGCTTGACTCCCATAGCTTGAACATCAACTTCGATAGTTGGTCTATCACCCAGCTCCATCTCAGTTTATGGACTCTCCGGTGAAGGTGAGAGGGAGAGCTCTGATGGAGGTGCTCTGATCAGCCCTCTATTTTTCAGCAACAAAGAGAGACAAGAACACCCTCATGGCAAGAGAGATGCTGAGTAGGAGCAAAATCCAAAATGGGCTTGGGCTGTTCAAATGGCGAACCAAATGATAGAGGCACATCAGTCAAACTAGGTTGACCATGACAAAGTTTCCATTGCCGGCTACTGTGGTTCATTTTTTATGCTGCCCACGAGTCAGGATGCTTGGGTCCTTGAAGTTATGTTTCAGGTGACTCTTCTTATTGCCAGCATGTACATCACGGCTGACCTCGGGCACCATGCTAACAGTTACTACAGCCAACGTGCTTCTCCAGGCGGCGGACATCATTTTGAGGGTCAGGGACAAGCGGGCTCGCTCTGATCTGCACATCAAAGGAGAGTGAGACCAGCCTCATGCAACCAGGCTAGGCATGGTTGGAGAGATCGATCTGCAACTTCTCTGATAGAATCCTCCACTTTGACCCAAGCTGTTTGACTCCATTGGATCCACTTTTAAGACAAAGAGGCGTAGCTTAATCACAATATTTTGTTACAAACCAACAAAATATAACAGTTGGTGGAACATCTATGTTTTCTCATGTGGCTGTTTTTCTTGATTTTGTTGCTGGACTGGAACCAGCAAAGGGGGGCATGATTCTCTGAGGCAGTCCAGCAAGTCTCTGCCTGCCGGGCAATTGAGGGTTACCCAGAGGTCTGAAAGACATCTTTGAGAAGGCGTGGAACTCCTCATGCACACTGACATGCTCAGCTCCTCCGTCATGCTTATCAGCGGGTGCCACGATCCGCGCAGCGTCGTGGGCAACAGAAGCTGATTTCCTTGTATATCTGGTCATTTCTTCTAAGATTTTAGGCAGGGTGAAGTCTTGATGTATTCAACCCTCTCATCAAGAGAAAAACTTCATGGATTCTAAGTATGTGATAGTAAAATAGAAGAAACAGAAAGCTCTATTTACTGAATTCAAAAACTCAGAATCGATCCGATCTCCTCTCCATGTTGAACATGGAGGTCTATTTATACAGTACAAGAGCCCAACCAATCGAGGCTACAACACATGGGTTCATTAATTACATTTGTCCTATACTATGACACGTCCCTTTCTCATCAGACCCAGGGACTATTCCCATGGCAAGGGTTCATTCATTGTTCCCTAGGAGTTGACCACGGAGTGGGGCCTGTGATGGCCCTTGACGTAATTCGAGCATAGGAGCTCATGGTGCTGAGCTCGTCACATGGCCGACCATGCCAAACCCTTACCCTTGGTGTGCTTATGGCCGAGCTCACCCCCTAGTGTGTTCAAGGCCAAACTCAACCTTCCACGTGGTAATGGCGGAGCTCAAGACCTTCTTCCTTAAGGCTTCGTGATGCCAAGCAGCTCAGCTGCAGAGCCCGTGAGTGATGAGGCCAAAATTGAGTGAGACGAGGCTGAGCATGGACCCTTGCCTTCACTCCTTATTTATGGGTCTCATATGCTCCTTCCAAGCCCATACAATATAGACACTGGTTTTAGGCCCAATATATCCACCAAATGTTTATTGCTCCAATCCTACAAGTTCAACTTATACTTATTCAAACATTTTATACTGCTCTATCTGTCACGAATTAATCGTCCTATTGATTTCATGGAGTTTAAGAAAGGTATTGAAAAATAAAACGCGCATGGTTGAAATTTGTTTAGAAGAAAATTAAAGATTGGAGACTAGATATTCTTTCCCTTATTATGACAGTCTAGAAGTGGGACAATTATTTTGGGATGGACTATGGACTAAATAGAAAAGTGAGACGATTAATTCGAGACGAAGGGAGTATATAATTTTGTTAAATGTTGTGTAGCTTTGACAAGATAGATATGTTTAAAATGTTCACATTGGTTACTTTTTTATGAGGATTGTTCTATTAGTTCTATATGAAAAAAGTCAATAAAATAAAATACAAAGTATTAAATCTCTTGCCGGTAATTTTTAATAAGTATAAAGAATTCAAAATAGTATATTGGAAGTAAGTTATTTTGTCCAATAAACATAAAAATCTAAAATTCTACTTTGTAATATTTTTCAAACTCCTTCCAACATTTTCGATGGACATCTGCGTGAGGAAGAAACTCGTGTCACCAGTCAAGCTCAACACAATGGTAAGATTAGTGGCATGGGTTCCTTCCCCTGTCATGTGGAATCTCCAGCGCTTCTCAATGTTCATGCCTAAACCACTCTCAATAGGAGGAAGTAGACGGTCTCTTGATCATGAATAGGTGATATGTGTCGGTGTATTTTTTTTGTATGTCACAAATTTGGGATGACATATCATCTAAGAATTACTCGTAAGTTCTAATTATCCTAACTCCCTGGTGGTATGATGAGAACAATATGGTGTAAAGGTTAGCTCAATCACATGCTTTTTGAAATGTGGGATTAATCCAGTCTAATACCCTAAAAGGTTGGATTAATGGTGTCCAAAAGTCCTATTACTTATGAATAAACTTATCTTCAATTCTTCCTTAAACTTCTTCTCAATATAAGGTATAATGATAAGTTAATAATTTAGGTTTTGCCACAATAATTGGGTAGGTTAATTTTTCATGTCTAATTTATGTCTAGAGTCCCTCTATACTTTAAGATATAGACCCACTGCCGAAAAGTTCTCCCAAATTAAAAAACCAAAACCAAAAAAACTAAAGGCCGGTAGTATAAAAAACAGACAAAAAAACAAGGTTAAGAGCTCGTCTTACCACTTCTTGCGATTTGTAGGCCTAAATTGCACTTAGAGACTCTAAAGGTGCTTAAGATAATATGTGCCTTGCATGGTACGCTTGAGCTAAGGTACACGCTTTTGACAACCCTGCTACAGTTATCCCGATTCCTCAGTGCCAACGAATTCTTATATTGTAAAGTAGTTTGGACGATTATAATTTAATTATGCCTCTACAAAAGACTATTGAATACTTGCCTCCTTGTATTTCCCGTAGTTTCTAAACTAACTATAATAATCATATTTTGTACCTCTGGAAGTTCCCATAGGCCGTCTCTCATCTCTTCTACTATTTCAGAAGTGGCATTGTCATCAAAAACATCCTGCCTGCGTTCTAGGTGCCTTGAATGAATCAGTGAATGGAAATGCTGATCAACAGAATCTTCAAGGATGTTGTCTAACATCCTTTTATCAAAGAAGTATGGAGTGTACCTGATAGTAAGAAAAATAAAATCTAATTAGATAATGTTGACTCAAGAAAACAATGAGTCAATGATGTCAAGATTATACTCTAACACATTGCTTTCTTGTATCCATGACACAAGGTTTGCCCTTATGCAAGCATCTAGGCCATCCATAAACTCATCAAGTTGCCTCCATTTTAAAATGGTTATAAAACAACAAGAAACCTAACAAACCCCCAACTCTGTGAGCAAATGGTGTCAACAAGTAAGCAACCTTATCCCTCTAAAACATTGGACATTGTTTCCGTTAAACCACTAATGCCTTGGTGCAGTTACTACCAACAACTTTATAAACAGTAAGCAATCGAAGTTTAAGGTATCATTTTGATTTAGTCATTATTTACGGGGGACTAAAATATTGTCAATAATAACTCGTTTAGTTCCATGGGCAATGGAAGCAAGGTTACGCAGTGTTTATGTTTCTCCATTCGCATATGAAAAATAATTTTTTAAAAGGATGAAGTAAATTAATTAACAATCTAAAATCTACAAAAATCCTGGTGACTTAGCAGTCCAAAGTGATTAGCATTAGAATATACTCCATCCCACTAAGTTCGGGGCAATGAATGTTGGCACACAAAACAAGGAGTGGAATATTTTGATTGACATTGAGCATGTAAACTGTAAAGACAAGTATGACAAATATGGAATGTAACAAAGACAAACGGGACAGACAAGAATGCCAAAAAGGGTAAACTATAGCGGGATGGATGGAGTAAATAATTGCAATCTTTAGGCTAATGCTTAGCCTCGATAGAGAATGAGAAAGCATAGATGATCTTACCATTTTATACCATCTTTTGTTGCTATTGCAACATCCAGGTTTTGAGAACTAAAAACCGGAACACCATCCACACGGTTCCTTTGACCTTTTTGTGGCATCGTATTGAGAAGCTTATTGGCTTCCTTGACCTGCACAAACAGTTCTGGGAAGTGAAAAAAATTCTCTGATAGTGAGAACGTTTACACACAAAAAATAGGTGAAATTTCGACCAGGAGTTTGAAGGTGAATGCAACTTACTTGCTTTTTATTTGGAACAAATTGGAATAAGTCAGGTTTTTCCTGAAAGAAGCATCATTTAAAATAGCTGAAGAGTCTCAATAAATAAGGTATACTCCCTCCTTACGAATTAAGTTGTCACTTTCGATTAATGGATTTAGTTGTCAACTTTCTACTTTGTGACATCTGGAGTTAATTGCCCAATTGGCATATTTAATAAACAAATTATTAGATTTTATATAAAAAACAGCCCATAAAGAGCATACAAGCATTGTTCCCATCAATGAAGAACAAGGTAATTTAAAGGATTTTTGTTTATTTAGCATTCACTGAAATTTGAGAAATACTACAGATTTTGGAAAGTGGAGAACTTAATCCGACGGAAAGACTAACAAATAAAAGTGATATAGATCATGAACTTGCAATTAAGCATTTGTATAGCAGTTTTCAAAAATTTCCAATACCGATATTGCAAGGCTTCTGTTTAATGAAAATTGAAAACAATCATAAAACTCAAGATATATACATGTCATACAACTAAAGAGCATATCTTGATCATCAAATCTTTGAATGGCCAACTAAAGATTATATCCATCATCACTCTTATTCCTAAAATCAGAAATGAAGTACCTTAAATTGATCATATGCCAAATCAAGGCGGCATGCACCAACCACGCCATTAGGAATATTCATCCGTTTGACATAAGAAACTGTAAATATGTATGGTGAAAGTGTGAGAACTATACAAAAAACAACAACCCAGTGTAGTCTTACAAGTGATGTCTGTGGGAAGGTGTACATAGACCTTAACCCTACCTATATCTACTATAGAGGTTCCAGAACCCCAGGGCAAAGGACAAAGAAAACAAATTAGCACGCTTCCACAAATGAATATGTCACACAAAAACACAGACAAAACTCACAAAAGGATGCCATTTTATCTACCAAATAAATAAAAAGAGAAATACCCTACAAAACCTAATCACCTCCTAGAACCTGCATTCTAAAGAGGAACACGCTCGGTTACCCTCTTCTCTACAACCTTAGTCCTAGATCTCTAAATTATCCTATGAAAGGCCAGGTCCCTGGTCAGTTGTACACGCCCACGTCATGTCTAATCAACTTTCTCAACTCTCCTATCAGTCTATCACTCAACCCTAAACCATAGTGTGAGAGCTATAATATTTTGGCAGAAAAAATTGTCACGTCTAGAAAATAGAGAAACAGTGAGGAGTAAATAAAAGAGATTAAAATGCAAAAACAGTGTGAGAATTTCATTCAAAGGAATGAAACACATCCTTTACAACCAAATACTAAATTCACTGGGCCATAAAGGAAAATAGAAATACGTAGTATCTTTCAAAAAATGGGACTTATAAATGGTATCATTAGTGAGTGTTAAGGACGTGAAATACTTGGAGCACAAAACTCATAATTACAGCATTATTAGACAACCTGCATCACCCAGATCCATAAAAAACCGGAACACAGGTCCATTTCTATCGGTCTTAGTAAGGGCACCAACCATCTTCTTAAGCCATTCAGGTGTCCTGTAAAACACTGGCAAATAATTAACAACAAAAAATATAACGAGGCAGGTCTAGTCAAGTTTATTGAGTCATTGACACATTTGCCAACACTGAAGGCAGAAACTTTGGATTCGGAGACAGTACACCCCATCTTCCTCAGCCTTCAAAGTTCACTAAGATAGGGAGTACCTATCTAGTCGAGCTTAATGCGTTGATTGCAAGATTGGCTTGTTCAAATTTTATCAGAAAAATAGATGCGGTTGAGAAAAAACGACATTGTTGCATTCACAAACACATAGTTGAAGAAAACAATACATTTTAGAAAGAAAAGGGACGTCGAAGTGCGTAGAGACAGCCATAAGACCAGTGCCTGAAAGGTTGCACATACTGAAAACCTGGCCAACAAAAGCCGGTCCATTTTTACCGGCGGAATCAAGGCCGGAAATTCTAAGCTGGCCGGTGAGCTCGGAACTGGACTTGGAAGACATAATTGTGCCGATGACTGGGATGGAGGCTCCAGCCTCCAGGTAACCCAGTAGATTCGAAGGGGTACTGGGGTAGTTTGCGATAAAAGTAAGGATAGAGAGAATTTGTAACTCATTTGGACACAAAAAAACTGTTACTCCCTCCGTCCCTAAATAAAGTTCCTCTCTCGTTTTTTTGTCCCTAAATAAACTTCTCTTTTCCTTAAAAAACTCCTTTTACCCCTTACTTTTTCATACCCTATCTATCACATCATACCTTTTTACTAATAATCTACCTATCACATCTTACTTTTACACATCACATCAAGAGTATTTTTAGAAAGTCAACACAAAAATATCTCTCCCTTAAATCTTCAAAAATTCAAAAATGGAACTTTATTTAGGGACGGAGGAAGTATTTTATTAGTGTCTGGTACCTCATTTTTTATTTTTTGTTGTAAGACCGCCAAATACCCCTATTTTTCAAAATATACTCTCACATACACTAAATTTTGAAAAAACTTACCCTGGGTAGATTTTACATCCCCTCTCCCTCTATCCCCTTTATCAGTTAATGCATAATCATCATCATCCATCATCATCATTACCATCCCCATTCCTTTCCTTCGTTTTCCTCCTCTCTTCTTCTTTTTCTCTTTCTTTTTCTTTCTTCTTTTTCTTCTCCTCCACCCTTCCAATCTTCCTAACCCCCACCGACCCCTCACCCTTTATTTCTTACTTCCTCTCCTTTATTATTATTATTATTATTATTATTATTATTATTATTATTATTATTATTATTATTATTATTATTATTATTATTATTATTATTATTATTAGTATCATCATCATCATTCTTTTTTGTTAACAAAAAACCATCATTCTTGTTATATTATTACCACGTATTATTATTATTATTATTATTATTATTATTATATTTATTACAAAGTATTATTTTCTTCTTCTAAATTATTATTGTTAATATTATGAAGAAATATGTTCTTCTTCTTCTATTATTATATTCATTATTATTATCATTATTATTGTTATTAAAAATTAATTAATAGTTTTACTATAAAATTGAAGGTGCTCGACAGTTCTAAGCACAAAATTAAGGGTACCAAACAATAATTTTTTTTTTACATTAATAGAGATTGTGAAAGATTAATGGAGTATCCAATTTTTTGGTGGGAGCTTTAGTATTTTTTTGTTAAAAATATAGTAGTAAAACAACTAAATAATAATAAGAATAAGAATAATAATAATAATAATGGTAATAAGAATAATAATAATAATAATAATAATAATAAGGGAGAAGAAGTAAGAAATAAAGGGTGAGGGGGTCAGTGTGAATCCTTCCCCTCCCTTTCCATTCCCTCCCATCCATTCTTTCCCTTTCCCTACCTTCCAACCAAACACACCCTTAGGCCTCACCCACTAGTGATTCTTCTCTTGGGCATTGCGAAGATAATCTCCACCCAGCTCGCAGTTATCGATCATCTTCTGGATAGAACCCTTGATGCTTTTGCACTTAGAGGTGTTGTGGAAATCTGATTTATGGTACGAACAATACTTGTCCGACCATGTCCGACCCGGATTCCCAGCCTTCACCACGACCTGTCTCACCTAGTGACACTCTTCCGTTTTGACTTCATGTGTGATCATGTCATAATGATGCTTGGGCTTACTTTTCCCGGGAGCGTCCTCCCTTTTCACCCACACCAGCTTTGCCTTGTCGCCGTGCTCTGCTTCCTTCTTTGCCCGGTCCTAGGTCTCGGCCTCAGCAAACTCCCAAGTCGTGTTGTAGGCTTCCTGGTATGGAGTGGGAGGTCATCGGTAGAACTCCTTGTCTAATTGTGTGACGCAGAGCCCGTTCAATAAGAGTGACAATGCTCTCTTATCATCCATTTCCTCGACTTTATCCACCTCGACTCTCCACCGAGTCACAAACTAGGTGAGGTTCTCCGATTCCTTTTTCCTAATAGTGCTGAGGTAGGTGAATTTCTTTCTTTTGGTGTAATTATCTTGGAACTTGGTTTTGAATTTATCCGCCAGTTCGTCAAAAGAATCAATCCTACCCGGGGGAGCTTGTTGAACCATTCAGTCACTCTCCCACATAGTGACTGGAAATAGAGGAGACATTCTTCCTCACTGGTACATCCCATCATCGTGGCACACTGATGAAAGGAATTGAGATGTGCTTCAAGATTTTCCTTACCCGTGAACTTCGAGATTTCCATCTTTTCCTTCTAGGGAAAATGCGTTCGATGGACACTCGCAATAAAGGGCGAATTCGCTAATGGTCACTTGTCCTTCTCATTCTTCTCTTCTCCAATCTTCTCTAGCATTTCCAGCTTTGCTTCCATCTGTTGGACTCGGTCAGTTGGATTCCCCAGTCGGCTTCTCACCGGCTCTCGTGGCTGGTTTTCTGCTTCCTCTCTCTGGCGCGAGACATGGGATTTGGCACGCCCCGCCCAGTTCGACCAGGGTCGTAGGGAACGGGCAGGCTCGACCTCCCTAACCTCATGTATCCGGGAAATTGGCTAAACATGGGATGCTCCGGGTCCCAATCTCAACTTGGGGGACTTACGCTAGCGCTCCTCCTTTTCTCCAAACATGTCGAAGGCTGAGTTCCGGGAGGTTGCAGGTCTCGGAGCCTTGCCCTTCTTCTTGTGGGCAAATGGAATGTCACACTCTTTGTCATTGCTCTTAATTGAGATGCAATGACTATCCGAGGTGCTCTGTGGATGGCATGAAGGCCCGACAGATTTCATGGTGCTCGCCAGATTGACAGGGGGAACCGAGAGCTTTCATGTGATTGGACGGGTGATGGTTTCGGCACCGGTGTTTGAAAGGGAGTTAGAGCCATGGGAGCCTGGCAGTTGTCCCGCGCCTGGTAGCGCCAAAGGAACAAGCCCGGGAGGAATGACATTCCTCCAGGTTGCTAGCACATTGACATCACTTGGGCAAAGCCTTGAATGGTCTGCAGGTTAGCTGGGTAATTCATGAACTGAGAAATACTTGGTGGAACGTTACCCGTGACCCGGCCGATGGTACCGGGATCGTGAAAGGTGTAGTGAATCTCTGTTCCCTCTAGCTATTTCACATAGTTCAACGAAATGAGTCAGGTTGCAACCATGACATGACTAAGGTCCAACACATGACTTCTCATTTAGGATAGTCATGTCGATATTATTAGACCACCAGGTCCTTGGCTCTTCCTTTTTGTTCTGCTTACAAAAAAGCTTATAATTTCAACAATAAGTTCGGATGACTTCGAATCACCACTGTTGATCGATCTGAAAATTGGGGTTGAATCAATTGAATCTGAAGCTGAGGAAAGCTGCAACAATCCAAAATTGAAGTTCGGATGAATTTGAAACCAAACAAGGTTAAAGCCTCTCCATCCCCTACCATTCCTTCTTCTTCCCTTCCCCTCAACCAAACAGGCTTTAGCCAAACATGGCCCGGGATCCGAATCTCGGTCATGGGTGGCTAGCATTGACCGGTCAAGCTTGGATTTATTAGAATCTAAAATGGACTCATCAATTGGTTTAATGATTATGTTATTCGTAGTAAACCAATTGGCCGAAATTTTCTAGTTAAGATGCCTAAGGACTGAATTTCCTTGGGACTTCTCTAAAATTTGAAATGCAAACAAGTATTTACCTAAAACTGTACTCTGTACAATAACTACAAACTCATTTGCCCTGTTTTTATCTTTAGTCTTTTCCAAAATTTGATTAATTTGCTAGTATTATTTTTTTTAGGCAAAGGAAACATCACATCAATTCAATAATAGTGTAGATACAAAGTCAAGAGGAAACAACTCCCAAGAACCGGGCTCATCGGTTTATTTTCTAATTTTACAGAGTATATCCCAAACTTTTTCTCATTCACCCTATCTACCATTACTGCAAATTTTTTTAAAAAATAGAGTAATATAATGACATCATTCATACAAAGAGCAATGAGATTAATAGAGTATATTGAATTATATATGTTTTACTATGAAACAAACAAACAACGGCAACAGCAACAAAAATAACCCATTTGAATCCTATAAAAGCATAAGGAGGGTGTGGGTACACAGATATCCCTACTGAAAATTAGAGAGGCTGTTTCCAAAAACATAAAACAGATATCACGTACGCAACCTATTCTTGTGTCAAAAAAATAAAACAGTTGTTTCCGGATGACCCGTGATGAGCGTCGAAAGTTTCAATGATTAACTGCTACTTACTTCACTATTAAAAGAAGCGCAAACAGTTTTACCCCAAAGAAAAAAGAAAAAGAGAATCTTTGGCTCCACCTTAGATGATGGAAAAAAGGCTCAAATTGCATCAGTTTATTTTGGGAGGGAGTAATAGTGAATACTACAAAAGGCTCAAATTGCAGCAGTTTCTTATACATTTTGCAGACCTAATAGAGGCTTTCCAACTCGCATAGGAAATGCCCACAGCTTAAACATAGATTCTTCAGTGTCTTCTTGATCACTATCAGAACTGCAAGAAGATCCAATTATGGAGCCCGATAATATATAGTCAACAATCTGCACAAATTAGTGATAAATAGTGAAAAGAAGGGCAGAGTCCAAATTAGTGAAGATTTGATATACCCATATGACCTGTCCTAAATTGTAATGAGGCGTGACGACTAAGAATTGGGTTATTCATTGCATCCATACATGCCCAAAAGAAAGTACCTGTTGAGTTGAAACAGGTTTGATCACATGGTAGCGACACCCCTTGCCAATGTGTTTGTTAGAACACTTGCCATTATTAAGCCAAACTACAGAATGGCAGTAACTGCAGTAGCCCCTCTGATATGTTAGTAGCTTTTTTGATGACCAATCTGAATGTGAACAAAAGAAACTAATTGTGAGCGGAGCCACAGATGAAAACAAAATTGGCAGCAAATAAGTACAAAAAGAGAGATCGGTATAGTTGCAGGCACAGGACAGATAATGGGTAGTTAAGAAGGAATATGTTTCCCCAGGGCTATACATTTGTAGATTTTAAATGTACCTTTATAAGCTCGCTTGAAAGCTTCTTGCCAGTCAACAACACTTGTCGCAGTGTTTATTTCTTCTTGACACGTGTGTTGCACATTCTGAGATGATGCGCAGCTTCTAAATCCAATATCATTTGAGAGGTTATTAGAAATGCCAAAAAAGTCTGTATACATTAATTGCCAAAGACGGTTGTCACAAGTTGCTCCTCTCCATGACCTGACCAGTTACATGCTATTAAGCTGCAGCAGATTAATTTTACCCAAATTGATGATTGCACCCTTGAAACTATTGGCTTGTTTTCTTATTAGCTACTACAACTATGATATTGGCATAACATAATTGAAAGGGTAACAGTACCGGCAAACCGATGCAGTAGATAACAGAGTTTGTAAATCCAAAAAATGGAAAATGTGTGCAAGAACATCTTGATGAAGTTGTATAGAACCTGAATGGCACAATACAACAGAAGTCAATAAGCGGAACACCACAAATTTGATTTTAAAAAAACATAAATCAATTCATATAACAACTTTTTATGATTAACATGGTCTTTCTTCACACATGCAGTACTCTTGCAGGTATGAAGTTTGCTAGAATTCAGCGAGCAAGTAATTTAAGGTAAAGTAAGGTCTCTTTGAGGAAAAGGGAAGTGTTCACATAAAAACTACCATCTTCATCACAACTGGCCTTGCAATGCCTCTTATGAGCAATGATTGCATGTTTAAATTCTTTAGCAGCCAAATTCCTCTTTTGTTTTGGCAAAGCAACCTCCACGCTATGCAAAAGGGAGTTAACTGCAGATATTGAAGCTTGCATCTGCACTCTAATGTTAACAAGAATCAGCAACAGTGTCCCTAAAATCTACTACCAGTAGCTAGTCGGTTTAGCAAGAGAGTAAAGAATGCAACATATAAAAGCATACCACAATATGAAGGAATCTACTTTGATAGATCTTATCTAGATCCTCTTTTTGAAAAAAAATGAAAAAATATCTTTTCTAGATCATATATGTTGCAGAATCAGAAGACCAAGATTATATCTTAAAAAATTTGTAGATCAATACTCAGAAATAAGATTTTATTTAACAATCATATTTCTGCATTATGATTAGACAATAGATTATAAATAGCACACCCATCTTAGAATAATTACACAACCACAACCACAACAGGGAGAGTGAATCTAAATGATGCTCAAGCCGACAGTAGGAACTGCATATTTCAAGATTCATCAACAAACCCATAGCTAATTTATCGAACTCCATATGCGATTCTGAATAAGTAAACGACTAATCAGATAAATCAGACTCGAGAACCACTGGGAGGAGATGAGACACATACTCCGGAAGAAGGCGAAAGGCGAGGAGAGTGTCTTGGAAGATGAGAGACTGAAGATTCTTCGGGAGTTGAGAATATGCGTTTAGGAGGATGGAGCTCAGCTCATTGCAAGCAAGTGGGAAACGATGGGGTCGATTCAAGGCCTCCCTTAACCCTAGTTCTTCGTATCTCTCCCATTCAGATTGCTCCATTCGACTGGATTCCAATGTGTTGCAGGTCTCCCCAAACTCACATTCACAGTACGGTTGTGAATTGTATTCACAACAAAAAGCAAGTCCAACACTTGACATTTGACATTATGTTAATAGGACCATGCTACAGTGCACCCGCGGGTGCACCCGCGGGTGCCTCCTATGCTGCCTCCCTATTTAAGCTCTTTTTTTTCCTTTTCTCATACTTTTTTTTTCTTTTTTTCCTTTCCTCTACGTCGCTGTGGCTCTGCTCTTCGGCTCCAGCGACCCGCTCTCTTCTCCGTGCGCTCTCCTTCTTGGCAGGTAAACCCAATCTCTGTAGCACGAAAATTCCTCCGTGCGCTCTCTTCTCCGTGCGCTCTCTCCTCCGTGCGCCAATCCCTGTAGCACGAAAATTCCTCTTTCAATCTCTTCTCTTCATTCCATTTTCAATTTCTATGGCAATAATTTTTTGAATTTTTGTAGATACATAGGATAGTTGGTGATTATGGACTTACAAACATCTATTGTTACACATGTTGAGAATGAGCAACCACATGATTTTGGTGGTGAAGAAGAAGACCTGGGTTTATTTGAGTTGCAGCCCACTTGTAAGTGTTGATATTTAGACCCCATTCTATATTCATTTGAAGTAGCGAAAAAAAACTGTTTTGTTTTCATGTTACAGAGATTAAAGTTCTGTGAACCTAGGGTTTGTCCTTGTCACAGACGCTAATTATCTGTATGCACTCTGCATTTGGTTTATTATTGTTTTCTTCATAGTCAGGTATTTTATTATATTAAAGGTATTGTTTTTTGCAGCATTTGAACCAGATTTGTTTCTAAACGATCCTTGCTTTCAGTATTTATTTAACAATGAAGGGCAAGAACATGCGAGTGGTGAGATTCCACAGAACACAGATGACATTAACAATAATGTCCGGAGCAATGGTCAATATCCTTCTAAAGGGAACAAAGGGAGCGTGCCTGATGTGGGGATGAAATTTACAAGCATTGAAGAAATTCGAGAACACTATCTGGCTTATGCTCGAAGTGTAGGATTTCCAATGCGGACTAGGACAACTCGCAAAGCCAAAGATGGAACTCCTAGAAGTGTTACATTTGTGTGTAGTCGTCAAGGAAATAAAAAGAGCAAAACACAAGATGTGTTCCACCCGAGGCCGACAATGCAATTGGGATGTGAAGCAAGAGTAACTGCGTCATGTGATGGTGATGGAATATGGAAGATCTCCGTTGTGCAGTTATTGCATAACCATGGCTTGAGTCCTACTAAATCTAGAATATATCGTTGTAATCGTAGTGTGCCTGCTAGTGTTAAAAAGCAGCTTGAAGTTAATGACAAGGCTGGAATTCCCTTGCACAAGAGTTTTCAAGCAGCAGTTGTGGAAGCCGGTGGATATGATGAACTTGGCTTTATAGAGAAGGATTGTCGAAATTACATTGAAGAGTTTAGACGATTAAGACTTGGCCTCGGAGATGCAGAGGCAATACAAGGATATTTTAACAAGATGCAAGCAAAGAATGACGGGTTTTTCTTTAGCATGGATGTGGACGACGAATCAAGGCTTAGAAATGTGTTTTGGGTGGACAACAGGTGTCGTCAGTGTTACAAATCCTTTGGTGATGTTGTGACATTTGACACTACATACTTGACTAACAAGTATGAATTGCGGTTTGCTCCATTCGTAGGTGTAAACCATCATGGGCAATCAGTACTTCTTGGTTGCGGCTTAATTGCACATGAAGATACAGAGTCATTTGTTTGGCTTTTCAAGACATGGCTTCAGTGTATGGATGGGGTTCCACCCCAAGGCATCATTACAGATCAAGATCAAGCCATGGTGAACGCAATCAGTATAGTGTTTCCAGGCATTAAACATCGTTGGTGTCTTTGGCATATTCTTAACAAATTGCCTGAAAAGTTAGGAGGTAGGTCTGATAAAGTTGAAATCATGGATAAGATAAACAACCTTGTGTATGATGTTCATGTTATCACAGAATTTGAGCAAGGCTGGAGAGAAATGATTATGGATGAGGATCTAAATGACAATGATTGGTTGGCTGAGATGTTTTTTTGGAGACAGAGATGGGTTCCATGTTATCTACGAACTTCTTTTTGGGCAGGTACTTATTTTATGTGTTCTGTTTTTTTAAACTTGAAAATTACTGTCTGTGAGAGTGTTACTCACAGACAGTAATTGTCTATCACGTTTAAATTGTGTTAAACATTACTTTCTTCCACAGGTATGTCCTCAACGCACCGTAGTGAAGGCATGAATGCTTTCTTTGATGGCTACGTGCATTCAAAGACAACACTCAAGCAATTTGTTGATCAATACGACCGTGCGCTTAGGAAAAAAGTGGAAATGGAGTTTCAAGCAGATGCTAGCTCCTTTGCAAAAATGATCCCATGTGTCACTATGTATGAAATGGAGAAACAACTTCAAGACGTATACACTATTTCCAAATTTAAAGAGTTTCAGACTGAACTTCTTGGGAAAGTATACTGCGACATTATAAGCAACATTGGTGATACTTTTGTAGTTGAGGAGGACGTGTGCATCAAAGGGTTTCGCACGAGGAAGTTTTATGAAGTCGCCTTTGATCAATGTAAACAAGAGGTGGAGTGCACTTGCCATCTTTTTGAGTTTAAAGGGATGATTTGTAGACATTGCATTGTTGTCTTCATTCGAAATGGTGTTAGGTTTTTGCCTGAGAAGTATATCCTAGAGCGATGGAGGCGTGATGTGAAGCGGGCATACACACGGGTCAAAGTAGATTATGATGGCTGGATATGTACTGTCGAACAACAACGGTATGATGACTTGTGCAACAGTTTTCGGGCTTTGGCAAATAAAGTCGTAGACGATGAATACCGCACAAAGGAGATAATGGATTGGATTCAGAAGGAGATGTCTGTAGAAGCAATGAGAAGCAAAAATCCATCCACGGGAGTTCAAGAAATTCCCGAACATACAACAAGCACTCCAGTTGTGTTAGACCCATTAATCGGCACACGCAAGGGAGCTCCAAGAAAGAGTCGTCTCAAGTCCAACAGGGAAAAGTGTGGTCAAAAGAAAACAAGAAAAAGGACTACAGAGAAAGACCCAAAACCTAAAGAAGGTAGAAAAAAAGATAACCTACCTAAGAAGAGGAAGAAAGATGGAGTTTGCGACCTCACATTGGGAGGTCTGGCATCACAAAGGCAGCATGCTTGGCCCGTGCAAGATGAAGATGGAGTTTACGACCTCACATTGGGAGGTCTGGATCTTGGCCTCTCACTACAGTGACTTTTAACAGCTATTTTTTTTTGCATCAGATCTAGGTACCGAAGCTCTGATTTTTTGGAATGAGCATGGGAACTGTAAATCACATACTTTTTTGCTTTTTGTTTTTTGTGTAAAGTATGTAACAAGTATGATAACTTTCTCTGAGTTCCCTGCACATAAGCTGATGTAAACCTGATGTAACTCTGTATTCACATACATTAAGTCTCTGTGGAGTGTATGACATAGACAGTTATTCCATGTGAGCACCAAGAAATCTTATGTATCCGTTTTAACTTTGTTTTTAGCTATACAAGACCCCCACATATGTGATGAGAATCTGAAG
This sequence comes from Cuscuta campestris, assembly GCA_900332095.2. Taxonomy (NCBI): domain Eukaryota; kingdom Viridiplantae; phylum Streptophyta; class Magnoliopsida; order Solanales; family Convolvulaceae; genus Cuscuta; species Cuscuta campestris. The sequence continues at coordinate 498,743 of OOIL02000624.1, read as the reverse complement.
TTGGTGTATGTGCATAACGTTAAGTAACTCTGTTAGCACATACATTAAAGCTCTGTGTAATGTGTAAAATAGACAGTTAATCTCTGGGAGGGATCTGAAAGTAAATATGTAATTCAGGCATAAACTAAGGTAAATCATTCATCACATGAGTTTTGGCCCATTACAAAGATGTCAAAAAAAAAACTGAAGTGCATAACAATATGGAACTCTGTCACATACGTTGAAGCTCTGTGTAACAGTTAAAATAGACAGTTATTCTCTGTGAAGGATCTAAAAGTAAATCTGTAATTCAGTCATGAGTTAAGGTAATTCATTCATAACACACAGTAACAGATTGTTCATTAACAAGTGTTTCCCCAAAAAATACATTACAAAGCACAAAAACCATTACAAAGAGTTTCACAAACATATGTGAGATCCCTACAATATGATTGTGAAAAAGCTAAATATTGGTAGTTTTCCTTCCACGCCATAACCTAGCTGCAAATTGACATCGGAAATCAGGCATGTGTTCAGAACTGCAGTCTGGACTTAATGGTAAGCCAACCAACAAATACTCTAGATATGCAAGCACCATCACTCCACAATTGCCATACCAGGCAAGGGAAAATAGTATTAAAATAAATAGGTTGGCTGAGATGATTTTCACCCGTCCATGGGAGTAGCATAACGAAGTAATGGCGAACAAACCTAGAGTCTTGTTGCGGAATACCATTGACAACAACTGTTTCCCATTCCTTGTCCAAAGTGTTTGCACCCACACCCTTAACCATGCGAAGTAGGGGGGTATTCTTCTTACTACTTCTTTAACGTAGAATGAGGATTTCGGCCCTTTCAAGGAGTCGTAAACTCGAACTTGATTTCGCAAGAGATCTATTTCAGCTAGAAGCCAATGCCTCCCATCTCCATTAACGGGCAAAAAAATCTACACATCAATGTTGAAAAAAATTTACAATACACACAGACAATTTGTATATGTGAAGAGAGATTCACATGTGTTTAAGTTCAGGGAAATTCAGAAGAATCTTAGTACCTTTTCAACGCCAGACCAATCAAACTTGTTTAAGAACTTATCCTTAGACCACACACATTCATCGGCACTCATACGTAGTAAGTGGTTCTAAACAAGAAAAAACATAAGACTTTTGAACATCTCCTTATCTTTAGCAGAATCAAAAATTTAGAACCAGATTTGGCCTTACCACAAACACTGGTCCAACAGCAGTGTAGTTCTTGCGCTCTATCCCATTGAGAACTTCCAGCATATTGTCCATAATAGCCTCCAGGTGCTTAACATATAACAGAAACAAGTTATTTAATGTCATGATACAGAAATTAATTTAACCACTACAGCTTACTTACATCATTGCTTAGCCATTTTTCCTGATCTATAAGATCACGGAAGAAGTCTCGATTCACGTGACCAACACCTTTGGACTGTAGTTCAATTGTCATGGGAGAGACATTGTCCGCTTCATGTATCCAACTCTCAAGACTGTTCCAATCTTCAGCTGTTATTTCAATTGTGAACGGATTCACATTTGGTCGCGCAATCTTACGCGGTCGGGGGTCTGTAAAAGGGCTGCAGTAGTACTTTGATTTTTGTCTCTTTCTCTTCTGTAACGGTTCGTTGATCACATGTTTTCCCTTACCCAACAGCTTTTCCTACGTAAATAATGCATTAAATTGTCTCTAGCAAAAGAAAAAAATTTAAGTAAAAATAACCTACTTAAGGAATTTTACCTTGTTGAGAGTCAATTCCATGAGAAGCTTGTCTTCATCTAAATCGTCATCCTCCTTGTCATCCACTTCAACCATATGTGAATCCACAACAAACATGATGTCTTGGGGTTCCTGCACCATACAAACACACACGCATGTGAAAAAAAAGATGCACATCATTGGTAGAAGTTATCAATGTAATGCACAAACTGTAAATTACATGTTCAGCAGTCCCCTCCATTTCGGCACGATCCTCGTCCTTGTGAGACTTCTCTAGAGGACTGTGCTCATCCTCATTTTTCTCAGTATCCTCATTCTCCCCAAGCGCATTCTCCTCTTCAGTTTCCCCCGTCTCCTCAGTGTCGTCCTCAATTTCCATACTCTCCTCCTTATTTTCCTGAGGCTCATCTGCATCTTCATCTGAACCAGTCTCTTCCTCATTTTCCTCAGCACCCTCCTCGATTTCATCATCTTCTTCTGAAACCTCATCATCTTCCGCAGCAGCCGCCTTTGTCCTTGCTCTCTTCTGTCTCTGAATTCTAACAGATCTTCTCCTTCGGCCACTTGAATTCAGCTTCATAACAACCTCCACCAACAACTTCTTGATGGCATCAATCTTCACTTCAACTCCATCAATCCTTTTCCTCAAATCTCTAATGGCTCGAAGGGTATCGGCATCAGAATTCTGTGTACAATCAAGAACATAAACCATATATATTCCCAGACAGTTACTGTAGATATTATAGTAATTCACAGAGGTTAAAAGTCAGTGAATATATTACCTTCTTTTGTTGCAAATCACGAAAGAAAATGTCCTTAAGTGTCACTGCTTTTGGAAACTTCTTTGATGCCCAATTAATAATTTCACAAGACGAAGTCCCCTCTTTTAGAGCAAGGTTTTTTTCAACCAACTCCGGAAAACACTCATAAGCCCACACCTTAGACAAAAGTAAAAATAAAATTAATGAATATTCCAAGTAAGTGTTATAATGTATGTGGTGTTCATATACTAACATGAATAGGCAATGGAAAACCATAGAAGGTGTATTTTAAGGATTTGTAGTTTGAGGTTTCCTTGCTCTTATTTTCAAATTTTTCGGGCTGACCATCCATTGCACCTTTCATATGTCGTATAGTAAGTAAGTACGACTCCCAAGCCCATGGATAAGATTTGAACTTTTTGGGCTCTTCGACAAGATGCAAATGGGTTGATTCGATGCATGTAGATCTATCCTTTGCTAGAAGGACAGACTCAATGAAGTAGAGCATGGAAAAGTCAACCATTTTCTCCGAATCCATGTTATTCTCCGCTGCAACATACTTCTCTCGGACATGCTTGAAGGTGCACTTCGTGACCTCCCCTCCTAAGAATGTGTGACACAGTGAGCTCTGTCCAAGCTGTTTGTCGTTAAGAGCTGGGTACCTCTTTGTGTTCGGCAACCCTGTAATTCTGCACCAGTCGTTGAAAGTGAATTTGACAATTTCACCATTTCGAAGGATCCAGAATTCATCGTCAGGTTGATCCTCAACAAGCAACAAAAGCATTTGGTGAATGATCTGGCCAGAAAATTGGAGGTTCTTAAGCCCCATGAAGTGGCCAATTGGAGTCTTGCGAAATTCTTGCAATTGGCCCGGACTCAATTTTTTCTCAATGTTTTTGATGGCTTCACGGATGTCAGAACAAACTGAGTACTGAGCTCCAAAATGAGCACTTACAGGGATTAACAAAGACATTGTCTGAAATGAAGTTCAATTAACACAAGTTAAATATCTACACAGACAATAATCGTATATGAAGCTCAATCAACAGAAGTTAATCGTCTATGGCATATCATTCAAAGCAAGCTAGCAAAAAAAACAAGTAGACCTGTTTCATATACAATAATGTTATATGAAGTTCAAATAACAGAACTTAACCATCCGTGCCATATAATTCACAAAGGCAATTTTACAATCAACCAAATTTAATAGACAATAATCTGATATCAAGTTCAAATAATAGAAGTTAATCAATGAAACTACATTATGGAAATTTGAAATTACACAAACATACTATTATCAAATCCACAACTACATTAACACAAAGTTTAAATACACCAATAAAATTGAAATAATAGGCAAAGACAAAGGAGAGGGAAATTAAGTGGAGTACCTGTTTGGGATTAACAGGACTACCGGCGCTGGAGGTGGACGGGTAAGGCTGCCGCTGCTGGAGGTGGAGGGTTTGGCCTGTAATTCGAGGGTTGGGCTGCCTGCGCTGGAAGTCGAAGGTTGGGCTTCCGGCGAGGGAGGTGGAGGGTTGGGAGACGACGATGGTGGTGGTGGGGCCGGTGTGCGCTGGAGATGGAGGGTCGCTGGTGGGGATTTTGCCGGGAAGAGAATTTTGGGGAAGAAGAATCGGGAGAAGGGTTGGAGAGAGAATGGGGAGAAGGGGAAAAAGAAAAAATAAAAAAAAAATTAATTAGAGTGTATATTTGGTAGCATGCTTGGAGGCACACGTGGTGCCTCTTTAGCATTTTCCATGTTAATATTGCATTTATATTCTCTGATGAACATTAAGTAGTGTTTGGCAACTAGCATTTTATTTCAATTCATGCATTTCAATTCCAAAATTTAAAATCCTAAATTTCAAATGACAAAGGAAGGTGCATGGATTTCAAATTAAGTTTTGTTTTTTATTTTGAATGTAAAGGATTTGATTCAAATCCAAATTCAAAATACTTACACTATGTTTGGCTCAAGAATTTTGGAAGGAAAGGAAAAGAAAATAGTTTTATCTCATTTTCCTCACCAAAATGGAAGGAATTTGATTTTTCCACCACTTGGTACATTTTGCCTCCTCATTTTCTTTTTCTTCCACTTTTCCTTTCTTTTCCCCTCTAACCAAACAAGAAAAATGGTTTTCCACTTCATTTTCTTTTCTTTTCCCTTTCAAATTCCTTGAACCAAACATAGTGTTAAGTTTCCCAAACATGGAATTTAAGCCAAATCCGAATTTGAAATCCAAATCCATGTTCCCAAACATACTATTATTGTTTTTTTCAATCAAAGACAGCCCGAGAAAAAATGATGGTAGAATTCAAAAATGATGAAAATATCAAAATAGAAATCATAGATCTTTTAATATGAAAATAGAATTTCACACTGATATTGTTACACTACCACACTCAATAATTAACATATAATTTTAAATTTAAGAATACTACGGAGTATAAAAACAATTTTAAAATGAAATTTAAAAAAATCTTGATTAATAAAAGAAAAAATAAAGGAGAAAAGTGGAAAACAAAAAAACATAAACAAAATAGAAATAAGCACTAGTGCCCCTATGGTTTGAAAAATAGGGACCAATACTCCGATACATGTGCGCCAAAAAATGTAAACTTCTTTCTACATTACACTTTTAACATACTTCATATTTCTTTCAATCGGGTCAACATCATTCTATTGGCTCAAAGCTTAGACAATCTATATTTATAATTCTTTGCAATACGGTATTTATTCTAGCTATTTAATAGATGTCATAATGAAGTAACCCAATTGCTCATAATGAGATATATAGATTTCTAATTTTGTATTAAATTTATATATGTATAAATTTAAATATTAATGGTTAAATTATCACTTTGAAAACAATGAAAAATTAAATAGAACTTTATTTGTAGGACATGTGGCATATAAAATAAATATTTATGTCGGACTTTTACAAATTATAAACTCCTCACTTCATGAATTGACACTTTGACATTACCAAGGTTATGAAAAGTGTTAAGAAAAATGTTGAGTGATTGAAATTTATTTTCGTATAAGAGCATGGGCAATGGCAAGGCAAAAAATGGAATGCCACACGTTGACGTGGAACATTTCAACCAATAGAAAACAGTCCAGTCATCGTGTGGCAAGAGCATGGAGTGACATGCATTGCAGTGGCAAGTCATTATCTTTGTCACTTTTTTACATTTTTATGTATTTAATTATTAATAATTATTTTATTTAATATTTTTATAAAAATAATTCTACTTTGTTTATACTCTCTCCGTTCCCAAAAATGTCATAGTTACTATTTTAGATTTTTTATAACATTTTTTATGCTTCCCTTTTTCATGGTATATTTAATACTCCCTCCGTCCCATTTTAAATTGCTTGTTTGTCTTTTTTCTTCGTCCCAAAATAAGTTGCCTGTTAGTTGTTACCATTATAGAAAAAGTTTTTTTTATATAAAAAAAGAAATTGAAAGTAAATATAAAAATATTTCATATTGGATAATCAAATTAACAAATTTAAAAATCATAATATAAATTAAACAAAATAAATTAGAAAACTTGAAAAGGACCAGGCAAACAAAATTAGAAATAATGAAAAGAACTCAGCAAACAAAACATGAAAAAGGACCCGCACACATATTCTATGCCTCGGCAATGACTCGCGGAGAGAGTCAAAAAGCAATTGACACGCGTGGAGAAACAAATTTGGTGATGATGTGGCAGTGCGTGGAGGCTATTCTCCACGCCACTGCAAATGCTCTAAGACAAATAATGTTCTAAAAAATTAAAAAATTTTAAAGTTTATTTTAGAATAGACAACAAAAGTTCATTTTGAACCAATGGATTATAAGTGTCACACAATTGGGTTCTTTAATAACGCTATCTTTTAAGTCAAATATAATGATCGAAGAAGGGCAATTTAGGACTTGTCGAAAAAATTTATTGAAAGGGAGCATCATTACTCAAAAGGGAGAAGAACAAATATTAACCATTTTTTTTTTATTTTACTAACTTTTCTTAATTGTAAAGTCAGATAATAATTTTATTTTTAAGACAGGAGGATAACAAAAGATAGGGAGGGAGTAAAAATAAGGAATGAACTCATAAAAATACCTTTCATTTCACAGCATATATATAAAAACACACCACTTAATTAGCACAACTTCATATGTATGGGATTCACACACTACATTTCCAGCAAATTCTACTAGATTGTGACTAGGAAGACTTCACACCCAACAGACTATTAACATCATAAAATTCCAAATACATATGGTGGGATCAATTACACTTCCCTATTGAATATAGTACAGTGGCATAAACTATGCATATGAATGAAATGAAACAACATAATATGATGGGATGCAGCAGATCTCTATGATGCCAGAACAGCAAAACCCAAGGATTTGGTGCCTGTGAAAAGGGATTGGACCTCCAGTCCTCCAAGATTCAAGGGATATATGCAGGTAGCCATCATAAATATCACTCCATCACAAGAATGGTACACCAATAAATGAGTGTGTGCCTAAAAGAAGTAAGACAACTGTTCCTTCTTTCTTGAACCTCCTTCTCCGTATAGCTCATTCCACTGCTTGAGCTCAGCCATTATGGATCCCCCCGAAGCAAAACTTGCAGCGACCTGCGAGGCCGAGTTATTAACCACAAAATCTCATATTAACATTGTTTAAAGTGAGAGCTACTCTATCTTGGATTTTGGTCTCTGAGAAATATTCTTTTGCTTCTGGGAAATTATTATAGCAGACGAAATTGGGGGTAAATTACCTGATTCTTTGCTAGCTTCATGTCTTCCATGTTCAGAGGCCTCAAAGTGATAACTCTCTCCTCTGGCTGGTCTTTCTTGACAGAGGCATCTTCTGAACTTTGTCCAGCCTCAGCTTTGTGCTTCTTTTCCTAAAAGTGAGCCACTTATTAGAAATTACTCCGTATTTAAAATCTAATACGAGTAGAAAGATATGAGGTTATCATTAATATATAGTACCGTATCCTTCTCCCGCTCTTGCTGTATTAGCTCTCTCACAGGTCGGTAAGCCGCTGTTATACACAAATTCTGCATTCAATAATGGCCCATTAGTGGCAGTCACAGACAATAACATGCTTACTCATTATAAAGTCTTTTCAAGTACAAACCTTGAGATCACTTCCACTATACCCTTCAGTCATGGTTGCAAGCTCTTTGAAATCAATGTCTTCTACTTTTTCCTTTGCTAGTAGAGTTCTCAAGATCTTTTCTCTGCTCTCTACTGATGGTAGACCAACCATAATTCTGCTCCACAAAACAGAGATTTCTCATCTTCAGGACCCATAACTAAACTTAGACTATTTTCCCAATATAGTTGGGCTGGCAAAATATTTAAATATCCTTTTGGTTTCCAAATGTGAAAAGAGTGTGCACTTCCAGAACAATCAAATGTTATGAAGAAGAGAAAAAAAAACAGAACCCTGCTAAACAAGAATGTTTTCACAAAATAATTACTAGACAAGGGGAAAATTCTAATCCATATTTGTCATAATTATTATGAGTGTTACCTGCGCTCGAACCGTCTAATAATTGCTTCGTCGAGGTCAAATGGCCTATTGGTTGCTGCGAGAACAAGTATGCGCTCGCCAGATTTAGTTAATAATCCATCCCAGTGACTCATGAATTCATTCTTAATTTTCCGCATGGCTTCATGTTCTCCAACTCTTGATCGCTGCCCAAGCATGCTATCAACCTCGTCCACAAATATAATTGTGGGAGAAACTTTGGCTGCAAGAGTGAACAAAGCTCGGACAGTCTTCTCATCTTCACCAAACCATTTTGATGTGATGGTTGACATTGAAACATTTATAAAGCTTGCTCCAGCTTCATTGGCAATTGCCTTTGCCAGCATAGTTTTTCCAGTACCGGGAGGACCAAACAGTAATATGCCCCGGCAGGGCTTAAGCAGTCCACCATTGAAGAGGTCAGGTCTCCGAAGAGGAAGCATAACCAGTTCTTGAAGTGATTCCTTGGTCTCATCCAGGGCGCCGATATCTTCAAAAGTCACCCCAATCTCATTTGCAGGAATTACCTCAGGTCTAATCCGCTTTTCAAATTCATTATCAGGAGGAACTTCCTGAGGAAATCAAAGCTAAGATTAAGACATGGTTTCTCAACTAAATAACATTGAGGAAATAAAGCTGTACATACTAGTAGAACTGTGTCCGCAATGCTAGTCTCATATCTTATACTGCAGAGCATTTAAAATTTGATTAAATCAATCCGGGTACAATTAATTGGATGAAATTACACTTGGTGAAAGATTATATATATGACCAAACTTACATTTACTAGAAACTTCGAGGAGGTAAAAAAGATATGGTTGTCATTTAGTAAGGGTTGGACAAGACGCATTTAAAGCTAAAAAACTAAGCTTACAGGGGCATTTGCTGCAGGCGCATTTTCACCATCCTTTTTCACTGGTTTTTCAATTTCACTTTTACTTTCAGGGTCTCCAGACTTTTCCCCTTCAGTATCCTAATAACATACAAAAAAATGCCATCACGCCCCACTATAAAAACATATACTTTTAAATGCAGAACGCCAAGATGCAATACCCACCTTTGATGAATCAGCATTTGTTTCCAGTTTGAGAGAGCCTCTGTGCCCATTCTTTCCTTCGTGAAATATGCTTAACCCACGGGACAAACTGTTCCATGGAGATTGCAGTAAATACAAGAACATTTATGCAACCACACTAAGAGACCATGTGCCAATTGTTGTTGTTATTATTATTATTATTATTATTATTATTATTATTATTATTATTATTATTATTATTATTATTATAACAGGCTTAACAGCATAAGAGAATTTACCAACTACCTCTTGGATGATATAACAAGCTTTCCATTTCGATATTCTAGATCCTTGTTATGCATCAGATGATATGATATTGCAGAAACAACAATTTCCTCAATGTAGTTGCTCAAGAGCAGGATGTGCGCTTGACTGATTGACCCTAGATCATCACATTCAATGTCATTTGCAGCAAGTACCGCCGAGATGTGATTTTTGTTGTCCTGAAACTGGATCTTCTTCATTTCCTCTTCCAGGAACTTCCAGCTTATAAGGTGAGTCTCATCTTCAGGTGGCCTTATCTCAACATTGTATGGAAACAATAGACTGACTTTCTCATCAAGTTCACCACTATCGTCATTATGCTCTATCATACGAGACCCAAGAACCAAGACCGGTCCTGATAGTTTCTTCAGCATTCTCTCAAAAAGCTTGTGAAACCTTGGACATTGAAGGTGTCTATCTATATCCCTGATGTAGAGAATGATGCACTCAGTTGCTGAGATCGAAACCATAACCTGCAAATCACACCTCCTCTCTGTTAACGGCATTTGAGACATGTAACTACGCGCAAAAGAAATTCATGCAGTAACTTTGGGAGAAGAAATAGATTCATTACCTTGTAAAGGGACTGCAAGAGAACTTTTTCATCAAATGTCCAGCTGTTATGTCGTCTGATAGGAGCTAATGAATTCAAAAGAGGACTCATAAGATAACTGTGTTAAATAACACAAGGTAGTGCTTCTGAACTTTGATTTCAATTCTAAAATATGAACGCTTCGATTTCAAATTACAATGGGGAGTGCATGGATTTGTAATTGAGCTTTGTTGAGAAATAGAGAAATTGGCACAAATCCAATTCTAAAATTTTTGGATTCACAAGCATGTAATTTGAATCAAATTTGGATTTGAAATCCAAATCCAAGTTCCCAAGCAGACCAAATGTTTTTGTTTTGCACTTGGAACAATGAGTACATAATGGCATCTATAGTTCATTCTACGCAATCTTTTGTTCTGTTCAACTACTTATCTGGAATTTTAACTCTATGCATGCTACACCTGAACATGGAAGTACATCTACTCATATCCAACCTGAAGTAGCAATCGGGGCTTGTGAACTGATGGTACTCATATCGGAAGAGATCAAGGCATTTCTGCGATGCTTTAGAGTGTTTTCTGAAGCTTCAGCATTCCTATGAAGCCAGAGAATAAGGTTAGAATTGATCCATGAACCCATATAATACTATGTTCATCTGTGCGTAGAACAAAAAAATACCTTGATTTGTTATCAACCCCACTGGTTTGCCTAGGTACTAGTAAGCCTGAAAGGTGAAACACAAACATTTATAAAAAGTACAAAATGAAATAACAAATAAAACATAAAAAGTATAAATGTAGTATTTTAGGAATGGCATGGCTTTTAATCTACCTCCACTACCTTCTTTTCCTGGAAGGATTGAGAAAGAACCAAGCAGATTGGACACATATCCCAGTGTCATCTCTGACAGAGACCTCTTGATGGACTGTAAAGATAGAAATTGATAAGATTGTAACATGCTAGTTAGATGGCCAGTAATTTGTAGAGCATAAAGAAAATGAAGTGCAAAGTTTCTTTCTAACTCAAAAAACTAATATACACAAATGAGAGTGGAAAAGAAAACTGTTGATTAAAAGTGCTTACAGGCTCTCCTTTGATGCCACCACCATACTTGCTTTGTACCTGAAGACAATGAGCCCATAAAACAAAAGAAAGCGTTAGAGAATAAAAATCTTTCCTAGGCCACAACCACAACCTTGAGCTCTTGGTTGAGTTAAATCCTTGACATGGTATCAAAGCAGGTTTGGTACCAAGTGCTAACTAGGTCAGGCTAAGGCTAGTTACCACTTGAGAGGGCTTGTTAGAGTTCCCACATTGGAAAATAAAAAGAAATACCACTAGCATATATAGAAGGGTGAAGCCCTACCCATCAGCTTAAGCTTTTGGGTTAATTGTGGATCCCGACTTTTATATGCAAGTGGTTAATTTTAACCAACACTCCATCCATTGTTCTCGGCCCACCCGACTTTTAACAGAAAGTACGAGTAAATAGACCTAATAGGACACTGGCAGCTGAAAAAGAATTTATGTTACAGAATACATAACCTTTTGCGAAAAGTTGGATACATCAAGTAGTAATAATTTTGCCTTGAATTGATGAGCAAGAGCCTCTGCAAGACATTGCTGGAAAGGTTCTGCAAACATATTGCATTGGCGAAAAGAAAATGAATAGATAGTCACAAAGCCCCAAGTTAGCTCTTGGTGTAGGAGACTGAGTCATACATACCAGCAGGCCCTGAAAGCAATATCGCCCTGCTAGCGGGCGGGAGATTTTGAGTGTGTCTAGACATATCCATGTGATTCAGATGAACATACGCTGCGCTGGTCAGTAACTCCCGCAACCTTTCACTGCAAATTAGTAACCAACATCAAATGAAAGCTAGGCGCGCAGCAAAACATGAATACACTACTACTGCTGCAAATAAAATAGGCATATATGGATTGGGAATGCACTTAATGTTTCCAAAAACACTTTGAGACATGGTCTCCAGCAACCATTAAATACTATGCCTTTAAGCAAGAAGACGAATACGAATAACTCTGTGGAAACGTAGAGATCTGGAGGGTTACTTAAATCACTTAACCAAAAAACTTTTTAGAAACATTTTCCATTCGAATACCAAAAGAAAATTGCTATGCAAATAAAGGTTAGAAGAAGGAAAAATTGGATCAGCGAGGAAGGACTCAGGATCGGGGGGAAGCTGAAAAGTTACGATACAAAGAAATTGAGGATCTAAAACGCTGCCAGGCGGCTTGCCTGAGGTAGTAAGGGAAGTTATCGAAAGACACGTCAGCATCCTTGCCGTCCTGGACAAGTCGCCGGAGCTCGAGCTCGATTTGGTCGGCGGTAACTCCGCCGGCAGCTGAATTGGCGGCGGCGCCTGCAGCTCCCGTCCATCTGCTGATGGCCGGACCGGACGCCAAACCCAACCCCACCCCGACGCCTACGCCCAGTGCGGATATGAGCAAGCTCTTCTGCTCCATTGATATATTATGGATCCCAAGCAAAGCAAAGCAAAGCAAGCCTATCAGATATTTAAATATTTAATGCCTGTGATGNGGGGGGAAGAAGAGCAAGTTGCCTCCTCGCTGGGTTTTTTTTATTATGGGGGGAATTGATGGCCTTTACGAAACAGACAGACAAGTGAGAGAAGACGGTCACAATTCACTCTTGTGTGCTCGGAATCTCTCATTAATCCATTCCAAATATATAGGCGAAGGCGAGAGCCAAGTGGTGGCGGGGAAGGACCCTCTCTCCCATACTTTTTTGACTTCCACTTTACTTATGAGTCATATGTCCACTCTTTTTTGTATTGGGAATGGGGATACAAATTGAAGACATTCACCATTCATTCATTGATTTCCACTCATGCAAGGAAATTTCAACCTCTCTTTACTTACTAGGTACGAGTACTTGTTCCTTTCAAAAGATAAATTTACTAGAAAATTTTTGTTTGCTTTTCACAGAATTTAAAAAATAAATTTATATTGTGTGAGTTTATGCAAACTAGGAAGATATAATATAAAATAAGCCTAATAGCTTCAATATCCTCTATGGTTTAAGAAATTGACATCAATTTACTCTCTCTTTTCAAAACTTAAAAGGGCCCGTTTGGTTATTTTTAGAGGTGCGATACGATATGAGTTTTAAATTCGGTAAGAAATGATATGAGCTTTAAAATCTAAAACAAAGTTGTTTCGAGAGATCTAAAATCATGAATTATTTAGTGATAGAACGAAGTGACCGACAATGGGAGTGACAAAAATGAGGTCGGAATACCAAACTAGCACATAATCTAGGTAGAAATAAGTGTAAGGATATGATTTTATATACTTATATTCACAAGCTCAAATGCACTCACAAAATATGTTTAAAACCTTCTTACAATCATCTTCAAACACCCAAAATGTTTTAAACAAAATTAGAAAAGATTTGGACAAAAATAAAAAAAAAAATCCCAGAGAGTTTAAGGATAACTATCCCAGAGAGTTTTAGCGTGAGAAGGTACGTAGCTACCGTATAGTACCTAGCTAACGTGACAAGGTACCGTAACCGTTGAAAGTTCTGTTCTTGATTGTTGAAATTGAATTTAATCAACCCTAATGACCTCTCAACGGCTAATTAACACCTTCCACAATAAATACAAGCTTAATCCTTCATAGTTTAACAAGAAATAAAGCTCCAAACATCCTACTTTTATATTTTAAGTGTGTTTATCATTTTACTCTTTATTTTCAATATTTTGGTTATTTCAAGAGCCCCATTCTCCTGATTTTTATACACACACTTTGAGCTTATGTTTTAGTGATTTACTCCGACATTCATTAGTTTTTATTGTACTTTTGAGAGAGTATAATTTTGTTCTACACCGACTAAATCATATTCTTCATTTTTGTATTCAAGCCATTGTGCAGAACCATTTCTTGTGTTCTTCAAACACACCTTCTTACGGTCAAAAATAGCCATTAAATTCTAAAGTTCTAACGGTCGAGGATAGCTAAATAAATCCTTGAGTAAAGGTTTAAGGATAGTCTTTGAAATCCTTAGAGGAAACGGTCGAAGATAGTCGTGAAATCTTCATTGTAAGCAGTTCAAGATAGCCATTGTAAAATCTCAAAGTGAATCCCTTTTTGCAAAGGTTGTTTGCCAAAACTAGTATGGCGCTTTTATAGAGTTCAAGAGACTGAGACTTAGTTGATTCGAAAGTCTTTAAGGAGGGGCCTTAAGATACTGGAGTAGGAGTTTCCTGAACAAGTCTAAAATTTGGTATGTTCTTATTTTACGCTTTTATTGCTGCATTTTATTTATTGCTTCCGCATTTGCCAACATCGTATTTATCAATCTCCGAAAAGTTTTAAATGCCTTAATAATAATAATAATAATAATAATAATATAAATATTGATGATAATAGTAATAGTAATAATAATTGTAATAATAATATTAACAATAATAATATTATTATTAATAGTAATAATAATGACTGTAATAATAATAATAAATATAATAAGAATACAAATAATAGTAATAATGATACTATTAATTGTAATAATAATGACTACAATAATAATAATAGTTATATTATTAATAATAATAGTAATAATAATAATAGTAATAATTAAAATCATAATAATAATTATAATCATTATCATAATACTAATAGTAATGGTAATAAAATTAGTAATAATAAGAATTATAAGAATAACAATAATAGTAATAAAAATGATAGTAATGATAATAACAATAGTAATAAAAATAGTAATAGTAATAAAGATAGTAGTAAGATCGACTAGTAATAATAATCTTTCTATATATAATGCTTGGATCCTCTTTGGAACAGTGTTCCCGCCAAAACTAAGCTTGCTTCATTGGGCCAAATATCCGACTGGGCTATAGCGGGCTGGGCAATGGGCTATGTCAAATCAGATTGGGCATATCAAAAAAGTAAAATCAGCTGTGTCAAATCACATGAGTTGTCATGTCACTCTTTGTTAAAGTGGTGCGCTATAAAGTAAATAAAAGGGTTGTGTGGCTCCATAAACCAAATCTATTACAATCTAATCCATTATTACACTTACACACCATGTAATAATCTATTACAATCCACTTGCACCATTACACATACACTCCGTATATATATATATAGACCAGCAAGCTTTGCATAATGTACACATGAGTGCTAGCAAGTAAACTAAAACTATTACAGTCCAGAATATTAGGAGTGCGAACCATGTTTGCTCCAATTACGTCTCTAAACAACACTAAAAAAAACTTGGATTCTCATGTTAAGGGCTGTGCGCGTTTACTTTGTTCTGAAGTGGGCTAAAGGCGGGGATTCCATGGAGATCATATTTCACGATGAACATGTATCGTATTCTCCAAGTTTTGTATTGCATTTTTTGAATTATTATTATTAAATTTAATCTCAATATCTCACTTGCTTTTTTTTAAAATAGGGAACGAGGATTCACGCTCATCTCAACCGACCCGAAAAAAATAAATTTGCAAATCAAATCACTGAGGGGGGTGTTTTTGCCATTCGAAATGTTTTTGTTCATGATAACTACCAAAGTTTGAAAACCACTTCAAATGATAAGCTTTTAGGGTTTTTCGAAGACACTGAAGTGAAAACTTTGTGTCGGCTGGATTTTCCAACCTTCATGCTTGACCTCAAGTCATTTCCAGATGTTCAAAGCCAACCATGTTTGAATGATCAGCTCTTGATTGGTATTACTTTTTTAAAAAAAATTACCGCAAGACATTGTTTGGCAAAATCAAGTTTAATCCGGAAAAATAGGTTATCCTCTTTGAAAATCGTGAAATATTAATGCAGATGTGATTGGAAAGATAGTGGCTCGAACAAGTGTTCAAACAAACTCAAGGAGAGGCTCTGAACAGAAATTGATGGAAGTTACCCTAGAAGATCATGAGTATGACTTGATAATTACAAAAATGAACATGATATAAATAAATGGCACATTTGGATTAGCTCTATTACGCAATCTTACAGGGGAAATCGTTTGGGTTGCACGCTATGGGGAGAATACGTAGACCGATTCATGGATTGTTTGACCCAAAACAACCAAGAACCTGTTATCATGCTTTTGAGCTTTTGCCGCCCGAGGCGCTATACGGGTAAGCAATATACATTTTGTATTCATATCGAAATTTGAAGATGATTGAAATCTAATTTTTTTCCCCATGTTTTGCAGGGACAGTTACTGTCTCTACTGCATTTCACGTTACCAAGATGATTTTCGATGGTAATTCTCCCGAGGTTGAAGATTTTAGGGCAAGGTATATTATTTCTATCTAAATATCGAATAATTCATGTCTATAAGAAAAATCTACTTATGTAACGTATTGTAACTTTCACGCAGGTTGCCTCCACAAGTGGATGACGGAATGGGAAGCATTGTTTTGAGCAATGGAGATTCTGGGGACCAAGGTGTCATCAAAACAACCACTATCAAAGATCTTTTGGACAACATGAAGGTAAATACGATGCTTTTAATATTATAATACCCATATTAATGATATCGTGTTTTATTTAAAAAAAATATAATATTTTTTTGACAGCCTGGGCCTTATTGGATTCTGGGAGAGATTGCATCACTAAATGATTCAAGTAATTGGTGTTACTTGGGTTGTACTGAGTGTAACAAGAAGGTCATTCCGGATGGTGATAAGTTCAAGTGTTCGGGTTGTGCAGTTACTATACCGCATGGGGTTTATAGGTAAACAATCATACATATAAAAAATAACACAACAATATATTCATATTATCATTTGAATTGAAATAATAATCACGCAGATAAATCTTTATTTAATAGGTACAAGGTCAGTGTTCAAGTCTATGATCACACCGGTCATGCTTCATTCTTACTTTGGGAGCGAGAGTGTAAAGAAGTCTTGGGTGCAAGTGCGTTTGTTTTGAGAGAGATTATGATTGAGGTTTGTCAACACATTTTTTCCAAATTTTTTTTCTTATGAAGTCAGTGTATTCGCTAAATGACAAACTAATTTTATTGTTATTCTCAATTTTCTAGAAGGACATGGACCCAAACTTCCTACCGCTAGAACTTAATCGCTTCCTTGGTCGTAAGGGTTTATTCCATATATTGTTGAAGAACGATGTTGGGAGTCCAAGTTGGATTGGACCGAGAACTTTCGGGGTGAGATCTTTGGTTACCGACCCAAAGATCTTGAGCAAGTATGAACATTTGGTTGTGATTGAAGATGAAGAAGCAGACAAAGAAAGCGAAGGTCTATGGGCATCTCTTGAGGATTTGAGTCAGAAAGTGCATGAAGTGGTAAATTAAATAAATAATTAATTCTTTCCTTAAGCCACGTTATTCCTATGGAGGAGCTAATTTTTTCTAATCTTATAGATTGTTTCCAATAATCCAAGCTCTAGCCAAAGTGTCAACTCCAAGCAAAAAAGGATTTCCGATCTGGACGAGAATGAAGCCGTGAAAAGGGAGCTGTTTGATGAAATCTCAACAAGTGCAAGCAAGAAAATGAAGAAGGAAACTGCTAGAGACTGAAATTCCGACTCATTGGGGTTGAAAATCAATGTTTTTTGTTTCTTTGAACACCCTATCTGTTTTGTGTTGTTGTGTGTTTTGTTTTGAAAAGACTGTAGGGGGGTTTACTTTTGAGGTTATCAACATTTTTTGGATATTGTTTTGGTTGTAACCTCCGAAACTTATTTTATTTGAAGTTTTTGGTCGTCATAACAGAATTATTGCACTATAAATATCTAAATTACATACAAGTAATCGTTGGATTTTGATATCGTGTACTTAATACTAATTCAATGCCATTGCTCAAATAATTATACGGCATGAATATACGGACTATGTTAGAAATAACATCAAAACGGATAGATATTAAACTACCATGTTCAAAAATAAATGCACACTTCCAAACGGTATAGCAAAGTATAAACTGTTTATATATATATATATATATATATACTTTATATATATACTTTATATATATATATATATATATATATATATACAGCCACGTATTAACTGTTTTTAAAAAATTATGACACGCAAAATGACAGCATATTAGGATTCAAACATTGTCATTTATTACATTGAATAATGTATTGGGCGTGTGGCTCAAGGTCTGGGGCTCAATGTGGATGATTACATTTTCAGAATCTAATTTGATTGTAAGACTCCATACACAGTGCCCATAATCATTAAGTTAGATGTAACATAAAATAATTAAAATACTACTTATATTTTATTGAGTTCTGGTGTAATAAGAAATATCATTTTACACTGTCATTCCTTATGCTTTAAAAAGAATATGAATTTAATCGTTAAATTAAAAGTCGTTGAGTGTGATTTGGTATCGTCCAACTATGATGTTGCTTGAATTTTTTAAAATCGGGAACATTTTTTAAGTATGGGCTCGCATTCATATAGAGTCGTGATTTGCTATTGGGCCTAGCAATATGCCGTCGACGTGGTTATTTGGTTGTCCATGGAAATGGACAGCCCACACCTACACGAGCACGCCAACATGGATATGGCCCAAAATATGTGATTTACACTACTTATAAAATTTTATTCTAACTCAATAAGCAAAACATTTGGGGAACTTAACTTTTATGAAAAATTTAAAACAATACATAATGTATTACAAAATTAACTTAATTATTTTTATTAAATTAAGGTCGTCCACTAATATATAGATTCCAAATTTTTGTAAAGATATATATGTATATATATGTGTGTGTGTGTGTGAGGACGGGACAGCCAATTGATAATTAGATACCATGTACTTCTTTGCATTAAATGCATATCTACATATACCGGAGTATATCTTTAAAAAATATTGGCTAAGTACTTTTTACTTTGCACACGCCTAGATATGTATAGCCTAATTAAGTACTTTGCATTAAATGCATCCCATAGACAATGACAGCCCATGCCTAGAGCCACACGCCGTCAGCAGTTCCAGCACAATAAATGACAATTACCCATCACCATTGAACTAATTTAAAAATTTTAAATTAACAATTAATAACGGAATTCATTTTTTATTTCTTAAAAATAACATACTAGAATTTTGTCTTCAAAACTAAAAAAAAACAATTCAAAAACTATTTAATCTTCGAATCTTTAAAAGTAATATTTTAATATTTTAAACATAGAGTAAATTAATTTTATGAATAAAACTAATATTTTAATATATATAAATATATATATATATATATATATATATTTCTATGACAGTGTGTATAATATTATCTATTCATATTAAAAAATTATAATTTTTTTAGTGCCAGTAACATATTTGCTAAAATGACACTAAATTAAAATATAATGTCAGTAGATTAAAATGTACTTGCTCAAAGTAGATCCGCACGCCTGTGCCTGGCATAGTCTCAAATATCAATCAAGTATAATGAATTAAATGCAGGCCATTATATTAGAGTATCCCACGCCTAGAACAACTACCCGACACAAGATCCAGGCCATTAAATGCAACTTCTTATCAACACTTAAGTTATTTGAATAATAAAAAAACAGCAAATAAAGGATTTCATGTTTTGACCCAGGATAAAACATACATTTAATGGAATGTACATTCCTTCAAAATAAAAATAAATTTTTATCGAAGAATATTTGGTGGTTTTTTGTATGGCAGTTTTTAAAACAATTATTAATTTTTAGTTCCAAATTTGGTTTTATACATACATACATAGATAAAGTAAATTGATTGGGATGCAAAAAAAATTTATACATACATAATAATTTTAAGATTAAAAATTAAAAGTTTCAATTTACGTAAAAAATGTATATATATATATATATATATATATATATATATATATAAAAGTTAGTGTGAATAGTATTATGAATTTACGTAAAAAAAGTATAAGTATTAATACATTACTATATTTAAAAAATATATGTGAAATTATTCGAATATATATAAAAATATAGATATAAATATAAATATAAATATAAATATAAATAAATATAAATATATATATATATATATACTTATTTATTTCTTTCTCTGTGAGTGCCATAATAATATTATGTATTCATATAAAATAGTAATATTTTTTTAATAAGTTACATATATCCTAAATTATAAATAAAATATTACACTCAGAAATGAAATTTTACATTATGCAGAGAAAAAATAGACTTGGGACGTATGTATCCACATCCCTATGCTGAGCAAAAGCTTAATTGTGTAACCTTCATTAAATGCACTATAAAGTATACAAGTCTTTAACTACTTCCCTCTTTCTTTCCTCATTTATTTCTGATCATCCTAACCAACAACCACATTTATTTTGAGCTTTAGTAATTCTATCAAGCATTCACAAGTCCATTTCCAAGGTCAGTAGTCAATTACCTTCTTTTATTCCTTATTGAATGTTAACCCGTATTACTTATTTTCAAGATATAATAGAAAATATACTTATATAATGTTAATTGAATTGATTAATTGGCTGGATGATTAATGAAATACTTATAATCCCAGTTTAGTATGAAATTTAATGTTCTTCAATTAATAAGATTATGATGTTGGTATTAGGTTACCTGTGACTGCCTGGGATGAGAAAGCTTACCAAAAACGAGAGAATCAATCCACATCTTGATTTCGAAGAGGAACCAGACAAAGGTGACTTTAATACCTAAGAATATTTTTGAAACAATTTAGACTTATTACAAGAAATCAGGCATGAATATGTGTTCTGTTAGTGTAATAGTAGTCTGGAATTACCTTTCTTAGAATCAAAGCCTCAATTAATCCTGTGGTTAGACCTTTTTTTCCTCCCGTAAGAACTTGGTAATGTGCCATTGAACCTTTATCATGCTCAAACACAGTTCTGAACACGAATACTCAGGTATAATGACTTTTCAAAACCATGAAATTTAATACTTACATGAAAATTTAACCCTTTTTTCCAGTATGTATATATATGTATGTATATATATGTGAATCTATTTTCAATTTAAATAGAATTGATATATATATATATGTGTGTGTGTGTGTGTGTGTGTGTGTATGTAAAATCTTTCAAGGGTACTTACAAAAATATTAATAAGTAATATGTAAAATCTTTTTACGGACTGATTAAATGAATCAAGCCATGGGCTTAAAAAAATAATAACGTATATATATATATATATATATATATATATATATATATATATATATATATATATATATATATAGGTATATATGTATACCACAAAACATATGTTAATGTGCAATTGAGCCTTATTCATGACCAGAGATTACTGAACATGATTACTGAGGAACAATAACTTGGGTAAAGCTTTAATCTGTACTCCCTCATATCAGAATATAATAGTTTAAAATTGAAGAACAATTTTTAGAAGTAAAGATAATATATTCTTAAAAAATACGTGTTTTTCATTTAAAAATCATATCAATTTCGTCCCCAATGACTGAATTACCTATAAATATAACTACTTAAAATGCTTTAAAAATCAAGAATTCACATTCCAGAATTTATTTTGACCAAAATAAATCATCAGTAGAACAAGTAATTCATGCAATTTGCCAATTTGGAATGTGAATCAAATTATATAGGGTATTCTTAAGTACAGATCTGTAAATTAAAACAAAAAAAACAGATCAGAGATTCTTTGAGAGTGAATATATTTGCCATATTTCAAGATCTAGAAATATAGAACGTGATTTAAGAGGAGAATAATCAGATCAGATATTCCATGAGATAGAATAATGTTACCGCATGATGAAAATTATGTGTCGGAGTAGTTTAAAACCGAAGCAGGACGTTGGCGTATACATCGATAGGATCCAGATAACGATTGTATATGATCTTAGGAGGCGTTGAATGCAAGGAAGATGTAGGGTTTCTAGAGAGAGATACAGAGACGAAGGGAGCGGCGGAAGAATGAGGGGAAAGAAGAAATTAGGCTAAAAAACGTAAATGTATAAGGTTTTGGGCCACATTTCATTTGTTTTGAACATTAGGGCTGGGCTGAATTCAAGCTATGGGCCAGCTCAATACTCCAATTATTTATTATTGTATTCTTTTACCTTTATATATTAAAAAATTCTAATACGCTTTTTTTTATTACAAATATAGGAGGAATTGGAAGTTTAATTGAACCGTGTTACAAGTGCAACAATAACGAAGATTCACTTGATATGGAAATGTGTTGGAAATGCTTTAGTGTCGTTGGTCATATGCGTTGCTTGCTAATTGGATATGATGATTTTGGTCCATTGTTTGTTTGTGAGGATTGTGCTATTTTACCACCTCCATCGCCCGCTCCATTGCTTATTTCTCCTCCGCCTAATTCACCACCTCCGCCACCAAATTCTCCCTCCGAGCTGCGAATGAAAATAACTATGTTTCCAGCATTGAGAAGATCTAAGAGGGTTAAAATAGCCAACCGAAAATATTTCAATGATGACTATGTTGTTTTATGTTAATCCATCACTTGTTTTGGATTAATCACTATTTAAGTACTTCGTACTTCATGTTTTTTGTTTGAATATTAGCGTCAATGTTAGTTTTTCTTATAAGCTGTTTTGGTAGTCTACAAGGAATGTGTAATATCCTAACTATTGTAAGACGCTAATCGTTTTCTTAGACATCAATGGTTGTATTTTTAGACAAAATCATTCATTGGGTTGTTTTTTATTACTAATATATTTGATGTTTTTCATTGTTATTATTGTATTCTATGATCAATTCATTATTCTTACCAATAATTTAAATTTAATGAAACTTTTAACCTAAATGTTATTTAAATATTTATAAACTAAATGAATTTTTATGTTATCTTTTCATTTGTACAACTTATATAGAAAATGGAAGATCCAATACTAAAGAAAATCAAAGCAGGCGCGGAAAGGACATGGGAAATCACACTACATCACCGTTGAGCAACTTAACAAATGGTACATATTTTTATTCTAACTCCTAGATATTTTAAATTATTTGAGTTTTTTTGGCAAATCAAATTTAGTAAAAAATTTATTTGCAGTGATGATTTGTACACCGTTTGATCGAATCTCTTCGTGTTCGTCATGTTTTGTTGGTTCCTCAACTCATTTATATACACCTATGAGCACAACTCAACCTCAGAGTTGTGTAACACAAGAAAAAAGAAGTAGAGGTAGCAAACAATCATTTGAAGCTGGTATGTTTCGCATAATTTTCTTCTTATGTGAAGAATTAATACATATATTGTTCATTTTTCTTAATTCATTATGACTCATTTCAAGTTTTAAAATTAAGTAATTTGAACATTAGCAGTGACCGGAGATAGAAGTACTCCTCCTATCACGCCTGTTCTTACGGATGTTTTTATTACACAAACATGGGCCATTGATCCAAATTTGTGTCGGGGACCTTACCATCACGATCAAGACGAGGTTGTTCGGGATTTAGATTTAGACTTTATGAATGCCATTGACTCAAACAATTCCCCAGTGAGTCAGTCTTCTAGGAGGAAGTTTCCAGATATTGTCGGATATTGGGATATTGGTGATTGTATTTACCTATGTAAAAGCTGCAATGCTTATTTTTGGCTGGACGAGCGTTTGATAAGTCACTCTTCCAAGAAAAATCCAAAGTATTCTTTGTGTTGTAAGCATGGAAAGATTAAATTAGCTCAAGTCAATGAACCACCGTCTCCACTAAGGGAATTCATTACTGGAAATAATCCTCAGTGTAGGCACTTCCAAACCAATATTAGATCGTATAATTGCATGTTCTCTTTCACGTCGTTGGGTGGGCGCATAATTAAAGATTCAACTCCTGGTAGAGGACCTCCAACATTTAAACTAGGAGGGCAAAATTACCATCAAATTGGAAGCTTGCTACCATCTGATGGTTTAGTTCCCAGATTTGCACAACTATACATTTATGACACTCAAAATGAAGATTTGAACAGGATCAAGGCTTTGAGGTACTTAATTCCTACCATAACATTCCTATATATTAACATGTTAAATATAAATCTCATCATATAAAACTATGATCGAGTTTTAAACTCTTTTTTCATACGTAGATTCTAAAAAATTGCTTATTCATTATTTAGGTCTGATGATGATGTGCCATCGCTTCATGTTGAGATTGTTTCAAAGCTTAGATGCATGTTGGATGCTTACAATGTCTTAGTCCAGTCCTTTCGGATTATTGGACAGATGATAGATGAATCAAGTAGCCAGGAATTAAAATTGAGGTTAATAGAGAGGAGAACTTCTGATCCGCGAGTTTACAATTTACCATCTATAGGCGAAGTGGCTGCCTTAATTGTAGGAGACTTGGATCAAGCTTTAGGTGAGCGGGATATTTTAGTCCAAACCAAATCTGGACCTTTGAAACGGATTAGTGAGTTAAATCCCGCTTATCTAAGTCTCCAGTATCCGTTATTGTTCCCTTATGGAGATGATGGTTATCGAGAGGATATACCTTTTGTTGAGAAAACAGACCTCAAGGTCGGGGGACGCCGGAGTGTGAGCATCAGAGAATATATGTCTTATC
>OOIL02000624.1:454578-471677 GCA_900332095.2 Cuscuta campestris | reverse complement strand
CCTAAATTAGATGCTGCTTCTACATCTCGGAACAGACTAATTCTTGACGAATTGAATTATGATCCCCTTGCCTTAAAGGTAGAACATCAAAGGATGATGAGGGAGTTGAACAACGAACAACGTTTAGCTTATGAAACAATAATGGCGTCTGTTGATGAGGGTCAGGGGAAGGTCTTTTTCATTTACGGATATGGCGGAACTGGAAAGACATTTGTTTGGAAAACTTTGTCCGCCTCCATACGTTCAAGGGGACATGTCGTGTTAAATGTTGCTTCAAGTGGTATTGCATCGCTATTGTTACCAGGTGGAAGAACTGCGCACTCTCGATTTGGAATTCCAATCATTCCTCATGAAAATTCCACATGCAACATTAAACAAAAGACATCATTGGCAGATTTATTGGTTCAAAGCAAACTTATCATCTGGGATGAAGCTCCAATGACCCATAAATATTGTTTTGAAGCTGCAGACAGAAGTTTACGTGATGTGATGAGTGTGGTCGATCGAGCTAATTCTGATCTACCATTTGGAGGGAAGACAATAGTTTTGGGGGAGATTTTCGACAAATACTTCCAGTGATTCCTAAAGGAAGAAGACAAGACATTGTCAACGCTACAATTAATTCATCATATCTGTGGAAATATTGTACAGTTCTACGTTTGACAACCAACATGCGTTTGCAACACATGGCTCGCGATGATAATTTTGAGGAAATGTCGGAATTTGCTAAGTGGATTGCAAGTATCGGCGATGGACTGGCTGGGCAGGAAAACGATGGGATTGGTGAGGTTATTATACCCGATGATTTGTTGATAAAAGTACCAGTGATCCGATTCTGTCTGTTGTGAATTCAACTTATCCAGACTTTCACAATATCGCGGTTGATCCGACTTATTTGCAAAGCAGGGCAATCTTGGCACCAACTCTAGAAGTGGTTGATGAAATCAATGAATACATGACCTCATTGAACCAAATAGGAGAAGCTAAAAGTTACTTGAGTTCAGATGCGGTGTGTAAATCCGATTCAAATTCAGATTTCTTAAGCGACATGCATTCTCCTGAATTTTTAAATAACATTCGAGCTTCTGGGATCCCAAACCATGAATTGAAGTTAAAGATTGGGACACCTGTGATGTTGCTGAGGAATATAGACCAGTCTTCAGGTTTGTGCAATGGAACAAGGTTGATCGTTACACGACTTGGCAATCATCTAATTCAAGGCAAAGTCTTGACAGGGAAAAATATTGGCCAAGAAGTTGTTATCCCCCGATTATTGCTTACACCGTCGGATACAAAAATTCCCTTTAAATTTCAAAGAAAACAGTTTCCGATTATGGTATCTTATGCTATGACGATTAATAAAAGTCAGGGACAATCATTGACGCATGTTGGGCTGTTACTAAAGAAACCTGTGTTCAGTTATGGACAACTTTACGTGGCATTATCACGAGTCACTAATCGCAGTGGATTAAAGATTTTGATTGTTAGTGAAGATCCTGAATCAGCGAACAAAACAGCAAATGTCGTCTACAAAGAAGTTTTCCAAAACTTATAGTTGTATTTTTCCTCATTATGCATTGCTGTAAAACGCATTCTCTTTAATGTATATTATGTATCTTTACTATAACCAAATTAATCTCTTAATTATATCAATGCTTCTCCTAATTATATAATTTATAATTAGGCCGTGCAACGCACGGGTTCGAGTCTAGTAATAGTAATAATAATATTAATATTAATCGTAATAATAATAGTAATAATAATTATAATACTAATAGTAATAGTTATAATAATAATAATAATATTAAATGTGTTTAGATCTGACCTGATTAGATCTGGTCTAATCTGATTGAATCTGATTTGATTAGATCTAGCTGATGTGATCTGATCTAATCTGATTTTACTAAGAATAAATAATAAGCAGAAAAAATAAGTTGAATGGAATGTCTCCTTACTCAAAGCAGGGTTTGTTCCGTAGGGCTTATTTTTGTGCTTATTACTTATTCTTATTAGAATCACATTAGATTAGATCAAACCTAATCCGATCAGATCAGATCCAATCAGATCAGACTAGAGTAAATCAGATCACATCTAATCAGATCAAATCCAATTAGATCAAATTAAACCAAATCAAATCTAAAAATATCAAATCAGGTAAAAATATAAAAAATAATATTAATATCTTTTCAAGGATTAAATAAAAATTACTATTTGATTAAATTACATTACTTTATTTAAAACTACACACACCTGAATCTTAATTAATATTATAGTTTTAAATATTATTATTATTGTTATATTATTATTATTATTATTATGATATTTCAACTACAAATCATTATTACTAGTAATTGTTTAGCTTGTAGGAATGATGAATGGAAGCAATGTTAAGGCTTAAAAAGTTGTATTTTTCATATTTTAAAAGAGTTGTTTTAGAATACTTGTTTATAAAAGAACTATACAAAACTTAGTTTTTAAAACCATACATACTTTTATACTTCAAAAGACTCACTTTTAAACTTAAAAATGGAATATTAGTGTTTAAAATTTTATGTGATGTGTAATTTCTAACATGTAGTATGTAGATAGAATGTGATATTTTTGTAGAATAGCATCCATATTTTCTAATATTTAGTTATTTTAACACCAAATAATAATATGCTCTCTTCACTATATAAATAAAAATTGATTATTCAGTTTTTACAAAGATTAAAAAAGTACTGATATTGAAAAGATGTTTAATATTTCAATTTTTTTAAATATATCAATATTAGCTATTGTCAACGATTTTCTTATTTTATACTCCCTCCGTCCCGGAAAAATGGGAGTTTTGGTTTTGGAGAGGGATTTAAGGGGAGTGTATTTTGGTATTAAATTTTCAAAAATGTCCTTTGATGTAATGGGTAAAAGTATGATTTGATGGATAGATTATTAGTAAAAAGGTATGATGTGATATGTAGGGTATGAAAAAGTAAGAGGTAAAAGTGACTTTTTAATAGAAATGAGAAGTGTTTTTTGGGACGGATGAAAAAAGAAAGGAGAAAGGTTTTCTGGGACAGAGGGAGTATTTTTATGTATATATGAATTGTAATACTTTAAAGAGTAAATTACATAAAAGGTCCCCAGTTATAGGTCGTTTTACATATTTAGTCCCTACATAACAAATATTACTAATTTAGTCCCCAATTACTCCGGGTATTATATTCATTTCCACGAATAGTCCTTTGTTAACATTTCCGTTAAGAACGTGGATAAAATTGTAAATTCACACCTCTTTCTCTCCTCAATTAAGCTTCCTCCCTCCCCTCGCACTTCTTTCCCAAACCCGTCGCTGAGTTTGAAGCTTTGATTCTAGGTTCTCCCAGGAAGACTAATAATTGAGAGAAGAATGATCATTTCAGTTTTGGGTTTAGAGCTTCAAACTCAGCGATGAGTTTGGGAAAGAGTACGAGAAGAGGGAGAAAGCTTAATTGAGGAGAGAGAGAAGTATGAATATACAATTTTATCCATGTTCTTAACAAAAACGTTAACCAAGGATCATTCGTGAAAATTGATATAATAATTGGGGACTGAATTAGTAATATTTGATATGTAGGGATTAAATATGTAAATCGACCTATAACTAGGGTCATTTTATGGAATTTACTCTACTTTAAAACTATTAAATTGTTGTTATAATTTTAAGTTTAGTTTAAATCAAATTTAAATTTATTTACAGCAGATCTAATCAGATAAAATCAGATCTAATTAAATAGATCAGACTTAATCAGATCAGATTAAATTCAATCAAATCAGAACTTTAAAAATTCAAATCTATCTATTATTTAAAAAGCCATGAATTTGCATTGGCCTTTTCCCGCTCATTTTATGGTGTATAAAATATGGTAATTCTTAACTACATATGGTAATTACTAAATGGTATTTAATATAACCGTGTAATTAAAATCGTAACCGTGTATGGTAATCTCAACTAAAAATGGTAATTTAATATAACGGTGTAATTAAATCGTAACGAATGTTAATTTAATAAAACCGTGTAATTACCATAAAAAACTTTATTTAATATAAACGTGTATAAAAAAGGTACGAATGGAAATTTTATTTAATTTAGCTCCTATATTTTTGTATATATTTTTGTATTTAAAAACGTATGAAATAAAACCATTTATACGAAGGGTAATAATAAAAGGTAACTAAAGAAAATGAGAACATATAACAGAAAAGGTATTTAAAGATGTAATTACCATAATAAATTTTAGTTGTATTTGCTTAAAATTCCGGAGAAAGAATTATATGTTACCATTTAGAATATGTGTGCACTAAATAAAGGGTTTTAAATAAGGGAAACGATTAGTGATGAAAATTTTTATGGAATTTGTCTAACAATAACGATTAGTAATTTGTCTAACAATATTTATGGAAATATTTGTAATGGAAAGAAATTTAATTGCGAGATTTGTTACATATTTTTTTAGAATTCGTGTGCATTAAATAAAGGGTTTTTAATAAGGGTAATTTAATATAACCGTGTAATTAAAATCGTAATGAATGTTAATTTAATAAAACCGTGTAATTACCATAAAAAACTTTATTTAATATAAACGTGTATACAAAAGGTACAAATGGAAATTTTATTTAATTTAGCTCCTATATTTTTGTATTTAAAAACGTATGAAATAAAACCATTTATACGAATGGTAATAATAAAAGGTAACTAAAGAAAATGAGAACATATAACAGAAAAGGTATTTAAAGATGTAATTACCATAATAAACTTTAGTTGTATTTGCTTAAAATTCCGGAGAAAGAATTATATGTGAGACGATTAGTGATGAAAATTATTTATGGAAGTTAGTGCACTAAATAAAGGGTTTAGTGCACTAAATTATTTATTTAGTGCACTAAATAAAGGGTTTTAAATAAGGGTTTAGTGCACTAAATTATTTATTTAGTGCACTAAATAAAGGGTTTTAAATAAGGGAAACGATTAGTGATGAAAATTTTTATGGAATTTGTCTAACAATAACGATTAGTAATTTGTTTAACAATATTTATGGAAATATTTGTAATGGAAAGAAATTTAATTGCGAGATTTGTTACATATTTTTTAGAATTCGTGTGCATTAAATAAATGATTTTTATTAAGGGAAGTGATTGGTGAGACGTGTCTACGTTTAAAAAAGGAAATACTTTTAAAACATTAAGAAACATAAAAATAATATTTAAAAAAAGGAAACCTTTTGATTCTTAAATAAATTTAACGTGAATTATTGAAGTCATATTGAAGTCAAAGTACAAAATATAAAACCAATAACTATCCAAAAATAATGTGAGCATTGAAGTACGTTGTAATACAATTATACAAAGGTAAATTACTCCATGAATGGAAAGACGGAAAGTAATTAAACATTAAAAGGAAAATGACTAAAATAAGAGTCAATCATTGAAAATATACCAAATTGTATGTAATTATAATTACCATCCATACTTTATTTAAAAAGGCATGGAGTCAACATATGATTTTCCCGCCCAAAGAGCATGACAATTACAAATGACAATTGTGAATTTAAAATGGTATGTGGACGAAATTATATTAATAATTAATTAATTATTATAATTATTATATTTATAATAATTAAAGAAAGGTAAGTTAAAATGGCCGAAAGATAAGTTAATAATTGCAGTGGCTGAAATTACTGTAATAATTATTATAATTATTACATTTATAATAATTACAAAATGGCCGAAAGGTAATTTATAATTGCGAAGTTAAAATGGTAAGTGGCCAAAATTGTGAAGTTCTAATTATTAAAAAAAGGTATAAATATAATAATTAACGTATTGAAAATTGGAAATAATTAAAAAAGGTAAGTTAATAATTGTAGTGGTCGAAATTGTAGTAATAATTATTATAATAATATATTTATAATAATTATAAAATGGGGAAAAGGTAAGTTAATAATTGTGAAGTTAAAATGGTAAGTGGCCGAAATTCTAAAGCTATAATTATTAAAAAAAGGTATAAATATAATAATTAACATATTGAAAATTAGAACTAATTAAAAAAGGTAAGTTAATAATTGTAGTGACTGAAATTGTAGTAGTAATTATTATAATTATTATATTTATAATAATTATAAAATGGCCCAAAAGTAAGTAAATAATTGTGATGTTAAAATGGTAATTGGCCGAAATTGTGGATTTATAATTATTGAAAAAGGTATAAATATAATAATAGCTATTATTTTTATAATAATTAATTAACGTATTTTAAGTGTGAAGTTAATATAGCGAATATTTTTATAATAGTTAACGTGAGTAATATAAAATGGTAAGCGTGACGTTAATATAATTATTATATATAATAATTAACGTATTGAAAATTGGAAATAATTAAAAAAGGTAAGTTATAAAATCGCAGAGCGTAAGTTTCTAATAAAATTGGAATCAATGTATTATATGTTAATAATTAACCAATGTTATTTGGACTACTGATTGGAAACGTATGAAATTATTGTAAGAATAAGTAACTATCATTTTTAACCATCGAAAGTTAATATAATTATTTTATAATAATTAACGTGAATAATATAAAATGGTAAGTCATTGTAAGTTAATATAATTATTATATTTATAATAATTACCGTATTAAAAAGGTAAGTTATACAAATCCAAAACGTAAGTTTTAAATATAGGTAAGTTATACAAATGCAAAGAGTAAGTTTTTGAAAATTGGAAATAATTAAAAAAGGTAAGTTATACAATTATACACCCAATTTCGAAAAAATAATTATGGTAAGAATAATTATACACCCAATTTTGAAAAAAGTTAACCCTTTTATTATAATTATAATTATAATAGCCTATAGCTTATTACAATTAAATACACTATAAATATTCCCACAAATTGTACAATAATGTAGTCTATAAAAAAGTCTTTCGAAATTTGTAAAATAGTGATGTTTTTTACCTTAAAATAATATAATCTCTATATTTTATTCCATCTCATTTTTATCATTCAAAAATGATTTGAATTTAATAACATAAAAATGACCCGTGCAACGCACGGGGTGTGATACTAGTCCTCCTATATACAATGGTAAGAGGCTCTAAGGAATAGTGTTCCCGCCATTTTCCCCACCATCATTTGGGCCGGACCTTGCTGCTGGACATGGGCCGAGATTTGAACAGGATTGGGCATGCTACTGACATTTTATTGGGTTGCGTTTGACGGCTTGGTGCGGAGCTCCATAAAGCAATGTAATAATGGTTTGTGTGTAAGTGTGCCATATCAATGCTTTACATCTAATCTATTTAATATTTAGATTTACAAAATCCAAGCATTTAATGTGCTTAAACTTACTTTCTTTTCCCAAATAATCTTACAATATACAATGCTAGGATTGCCTTTTGAACAGTGTTCCCGCCCAAATTTATTGGGCCGGGTCACTGAAAATGGGCCGGGTGGTTATGGGCTACTTTTTTCGATTTTGAGGATAATGATGAAACCTATCACCCATGTCCCCTAGGTCATATTTAAAAACATTCACTATTTTGTAGGTGTAAATTTACTTTATGTCTTATGGGTAAGTGTAAACTTACTACTTTATGGGTATGTGTGTTGCATGGAGCCACACACCATAAAGTAAGTTGTCCTTTATCTCAAATCAGCATTTATTAAAGTGATTCTAAAAATCTTTTTTGTTATGATAAAAGTGACGATCTTCCAAATTTCTTTTTTTGCACCAAATATATCATTTAAATACAAAAAGTGAAGATCTTGCAAATCTTTTATCATTATTACTATGAATAATTAACTTGATTCACCAATTTTTTTAAAATATCTGCTTACACCAGAACACAGTATAAATATGAAGTACATCTTGAGTACTTTCCAGTCTTGCCTCCGCCCTTCAGGTACTTCTCACCACCTTGAAACCATATTAATATTCTTTAATAATCTTTGCAAATACTTAAATTGCAGTAGTAAAATCAGTCCGAAGAATAGATTCAACAATATTTCATGCAATAAAAGTTTGTAGCATTGCAGTGAATAACAAAATCACCCACGAAGGTAGTTTGACAAAATCATGCCCCGGAGTATAAGTTTATCATTCAAAAGGTTTGAAAGAGGATTTTTTTCTTAAATCTTAGAAACAATTTGAGCAAAAACCTTCAAATAAGTTTGCCCCGGAGTATAAGTTTATCATTCAAATTATTTTTTTTTACCATGGGTAGGTAAAAGAGTATAAATGTGCCGGGTTTTTATTGGGTTAGGCTGAAGAACGAGGCTGGTAGGTTGAGTTGGCTGAAAAGAGTATTGAATCTAAAAACAATACTCATACATAACACCTCAATTTAAAGGTTTTTTTTTGTACAATTTACTGAGAAGTTAAATAGTAAAATAAGTAGCATGTGGTTTAATAATTTCCTTTCAATACTTCACTGAAAAAGTTTATGTTGGGATGAATATTTTTTTTGTATAACATCAAATTTTTAATAATTTAGAAAGAAGTGGAAAAAGATTTATAGAAGTTTAAGAAAATTAAAAGAGTTTGAAAAATGAAGTATTGATAAAAATATTATTCTTTAAAATTTCATATTTTTAGCAAAGAAAATTGCATTTCTTTTTTTTGAATTTTATCTCACACTATTTCTCTTTCTAATCACAGTTTTGTGAGAGAATTCAAATGAGTAATAGTTTTGTCACTCACTTTTTCACATAAATAAACTTTCTTCATTTTCACAATAATATTTCATATCCAAAAACACTCAGTTGAAATAAATTTGAAATCACTAGAAAATGTTACCTTATACTCCATAATTTAATGACTAGAATCTAAAAGAACATCACGTAAGTGTTTTAAGATAAATTCTTAAATTACAAAGAGCATTATATATATGAGTATGTACAATTTTTCACAAAATGATAGTTAATCAAAGTACAATTCGCATCTGTGCACATACACACACTACTAAAAAACTCATGCATTTTGATTTATTATTAACTATACGTTAATGATACTTTATTTGTATTAATCTTTCATTCTTAAAAAGCACTATTCGAGTGACGTTATATATAGTTGACAATGTGGTGCCACTTCTAATTTTGAATATGATGCTTCATCTGTAAAATTGATGGTTTCTATCTTTAAATATTTTAATCATTTCCCTTCTTCAAAATGTTCGATGATTCTTTAGTCAATAATTTACCCGTGCAACGCACGGGTACGAGTCTAGTCATATTTAATGAAATTAGACGTACGGAACAGTGCCTTAGGGGGTTAGGGTAATATTTGTAACCCTCAAAAAAGGGTAAAATTTATAATGTGGGACATGATTTTTTTGTGTGCGTGAATAATAACACTAAAGTGCAGGGGGTGTACTTACAAAGTGCGTGTCCACGCACTCTCTTTTAAGTTCCTTCGTTACAAAGTGTGTGAGAATTGAAGTACGAAAAGATCATACCGTTCCAACACCTCTCACACTTGGGGCGTGGATGAATATGATGGGATTAATAGATAAATGGATCGTGTACTGAGGATTTGAAATTATTACCTTAAAAAAAAGAATTGAGATCCGTCCCATTTAAAAAAAGATTATTGAATTGGGTCCAAAATTTGTCACATAATCAATTATGTGTTACACGTCTGAGTGGAGTTCGACCCAGCCTTGCCCTACGTTAGAGTTTGTTCTCTTCAATTTATTCCGATTAGTTACTTTGTCAGTCCATATAGATCTTCTCGATTCAAGTTGTGATGTTTCACCGAAGTTATTTTGAATTCAATTTATTTTAAAATTCTTACCGAATAAAAAAATAAAAATTACTCCCTCCGTCCCGGAGTATTCGTCCAGTTTTAACTTTTGGAACTGTTCATCTAAACACTTTGACTCATCAAATTCTCTTAGTGTGTAAGCCTAAATATAGTCATGTGTGATCTTGTTTGATTTGTCTTAACATATAGATTATTAATATATAATTTCTATAATTTTTTAATATACAAATTACAAGATAAAATAGATTAAAGAAGTGTATTGGATGATGTGTAAAAATGAAAGTGGACAAATACTCTGGGATGGAGGTAGTATATATTTAAAATTACAGAGTACATCACAAGATTTACAAAATAAATGGTGACAAAATTATTTAAAATACCCTTTTTAATGGGAAAATAATTAAAGAAAATAAATAAAGAAAGTAAATAAAGTTTGATGATGCTTTAAATAGTACTCCCTCCGTCCGGAAATGTTCTTCTCGTGTTGACTTGTCGCGCTTATTAAGGAATAGTAAAAAATGCAAAATTTTCAAAAATGCACATACCATAAACTTTTAAATCTCCTTTTATTATTAAAAAAGTACTAAAAAAGTATATTTGTGATAAAATAGAAGGATATTATTGATATTTAGCCTTAAAAAGTATACTAAAAAAAGGAAATGGGAAGAATATTTCCGGACGGACCAAAAAGGAAAATGGGAAGAATATTTCCGGACGGAGGGAGTAACTTACAACAACCTAAAAAGATGGAGGGAGAACTAGTTTTTCTTATTAGAATCAGGTCATACCAAAAATGATTTTAAATATAATTAAAATATTTTTCGTATAAATTCCTTAGCTTGAACCAAACATAGTGATAACAAACCAACATAGTTGGTGTGGTGGTTAAAAACTTTATCCCTTAAGCATGAGGTAAGGCCGTAAGGGGTTTGATCCCTACCAAGGTTGAATGGAGCGAATTATTAGTTCATAATTAATTTAAAATTCTTACTCGTATAAATTTTCATTAAGTAGTAATTACATTTTAAAATATCTTTAGTTATTCTACTTCTGTAGTAATTTAAATCGCATGTTGTTGTTAATGAGGTTTGACTTAAATTATTTTCAACTCTTTTATTTGAAAATTGGTATATAATTATAAAATAAAATTTATTAATTTAAAAACACATCAAAAATTCTACAAAAGTAGATATGACATGACTATAATATTTTATTAAATGACTATAATATTTTATTAAAGAAAATGGTCAAAGTTTGAAACAATCACCCTAAATAGGACTAAAACATAGAGAAAAGTACCTAAATAAAACTTTCATGTTTTTATTTTTAAAATAGGACTTTGCACTGTGGTAATGTGACAGTGTATATGTACATATTACTATAGTTTTTGGTTATGTACATGACAATGTTTGATAATGTAAATACATTTATGAAAATCATATTTTAGTATATTTTCAATGTTTTACTCATACTTTTATTTTTTTTCTTAAAGTTTGACTTTAAAAATAGTGAATAAGCAATTAAGTTGAACGATCAGAGAACAAAGATCTTGTGGAATTTACTCTCCAAATTCAAAGGTTAAGGTTTAAACTTAAAAACCCTATCTTTTAAGCGATCGCCCTTTGTCGTGAGCGCTTTTAAGTTTTTCTTTTGGTCCTTTTTTAATTTTAATGCTGTGGCTGCTGAATTGAAAAGTACTTAAATGTTAAGGAATAGGGAGATCACATACCAATTCAAATGCTATTCTTAGATATTAAGGAATAAGAAAACCAAATCAACAATTAAAATGTTCCTATGGTTTGGTCCATTATCGCAATATTAAAAACTAACTCAGTGAAAAACTCAAATTTATAGATGAAGAATCACAAAAAGAAATCATTGAATCGATATCTCTAGGATTCGGTAATTTGCATCGTTACCCATTGTATTTTCAAAATGTATTTCGAGTAAATTCTATAATTGGTCCTTTATAATAGGGGGGTTTCCCTATTTAGTCCTCCATTATCAAATATTACCCAAGTGGTCCTTCTTTTATGGATACATTTCCACAAATAGTCCTTTTTTTGATCTTCTATCATGTTGGTGTTAATTTGAGGGCTAAAAGTGTAATTTCACTATGATAATATATCTTTTTTGTCATACACAATTCCAAAGGCTGTTCCGTTTGCGTCGTTTGTGAATTACAGTCGCTTTTTACGACAACTATAGTCTACAAATGTGATCTTTCGTCAGAATCCTAGCCCACAATCATAGTCATTATTTTTGTGTTATCCGCTTAACCAATATCAGAACACGCCACTAGACATAAAGTTGACGTCAAATTATACTTTTAGCCTTTAAATTAAAACCAACATGGCAGAAGATCAAAAAAAGGACCATTTGTGGAAATGTATCTTTAAAAAAAGGACTACGGGGGTAATATTTGATAATAGAGGACTAAATATGGAAACTCCCATGTTATAAAGGACCAATTATAGAATTTACTCATGTATTTCATTGTCTTCTTAATTTCAACATCTTACACTTGTGGCCCGTCTAGACGCCTTAACATCATTTTTAATAGATTGACTTGTTTTTTTACTAATATACCTCTCATTCGTGTATCAAATATTTTATAAATTGAATCAAAAATAATTTGACGGACCATATTTACTAGAGCTTTTCAAATCTTTCAATTTTTTTTACCCCAGAGTTCTTTTTATTTTCTCTTAAAAAAATGTACAAAGAGTTATCTAAAGTTTAGAAAATGCTAGATTAAATATATGAGTGCTAAAAGGGTATTATTGCCCATCAAAGTTCAAAAACACGAAACAAAATTATACTCATACGTCAAGTATGTAACATCTTAACCCGTCTAGGTCTGCAGCCTTTTTCGAATAGAAGTATTAATTTGGTAACATCACAACTTAAAATATTAGAACTTATTTCAAACATATTATACACATTATTAAAATATTATGGGAGCTTTCAGAATAGTGCGAAAACTAAATAAATGGTTTTGACAACAAAATCATGTCTCATGCCAAAAATATAAATAGTTCATTTAGAAATATTTATTAAATAGGAGAAATCTGTCACACATCCATTTGACATATATATCATCCTTGCTGCCCTCCAAGATTGACTCTAGTTTCATTCCTTATTGTCTTTACCTATGTGTAACAAATAAAATATACTACACGCTCAGTAGTAAAATTGAGTGAGGATATCTAACGGATATATTACACACATAGATATAGTCACAATTCATAACCAAATCATATGGGATCATGCAATTAATATATGATTCACATCATTCAGTATTCATCAAATATCATTTGTGATATGAACAATAGTGCTTTTAAACTATTCTTAATTTAAGGCCAATTAATATCCCATTTATGGAATCAACATCAGTGCCCTTAAGCTATACTTAGGCTGCATTATCTTCGGTAGGTCTAATCTATTTTGAACTGAATTTTTTAAGTCTGATTTGATTTGAACTGAATGAATCTGATCTCATATGATTTTAATGGATCTGATCTGATATGATTTTAATGGATCTGATCTGATCTGGATGGTTCTAATCTGATCTAATTTGAATGGATCTATTTCAATCTGATCTGAATGGATCTGATCTTATTTTGATGAATCTGATATGACCTGAATGGATTTATTTCAAATTTAAATAATTATAATAATAATAATAATTTATTATTAAGTATTACTAATAATTATTATTAATGAATATTATTTATAATTATTATTAATGTAATACAATAAAAATATTTAATAATTAATAATTATTATTTTAATTATTATTATTATTATCATCATTATTAGTTTAATAATTATTGATGGAAACCGCTTTTTCGGGGCATCGACCCGATGAAATCGGTAACGGGTCGGCACCGCACCGAATGGTGAAATCCGGAAATTAAGTAAATAAATAAAGCGGAGAGAAAGTATTTATACGTGGAAACCCAAATCGGGAGAAAACCACGGGCCTTTTTAGGCGGTGCCATGCCAAAGGGGGAAGAACTTTTATTAATCTCGGGGGAGTTTACATATACATCATTGTAGGAACTTGGAGTCATTAATGGAGCTCCAAGCTAAAAGAAGAAGAAGAATGAAGAATATAGTAGTAGGAACTTGTATGAATCTAGCCTTGGCTTCCCCCCTTCCATCCTGCGTAGCCTTGTATTTAAAGGGGAGTACATGCATGCATCCCCAACAATGCCATGAGGTGGCCATGTCACCTCCATGTGCACATGTTTTGTAAATGGGCTCCACGGAATATTTTTATATCACCTCAAATATATTCTTCTGTCCATATATCTCTGGTTCTGTCTTGAATTATTTATCTGATTTATATCTTGGGCCAGATAAAATTGGGCTTTCTTGTACTGTTCAAATAATATTGGATTAGGAAAAATCCCTAATCCATCAATTATATTTATTAATATTATTATTATAATTCAATAATATTATTTTTATTAATATTTAGTGTTATGATTATTGACGATGACTATCATTATTTGTTGTAATACATGAGAATACAAATGATAATTTCTTATTAATTGTTCTTAATACTTATTATTAATAGGATCACAATACTAACTATTATTATTAATAATTATATTGGTAATGATTAATTATTATTATTATATTTATTCTTTTAATAATTCTGTTAATTATTATTATAATTATAATGATTAAGTGTTTTGATTAACGATGATGATTATCTTTATTTATTATAATTTATTTTAATAAAAATAAAAATAATAACAAAAATTATTATTTTTTTAGAAAATATTATAAATAATATTAAAATAATAATTTTATTTTGTAATTGTGAAATATTACAAATATGTTTGGTAACAAACATTTTTGTTAAAGCTTGATTTGAAACATGCCAACGATAGTCTAGATTATTTTTATCATTTTTTCATGAATGTTATTCGAGAAAATATAAATTACGTATTGTTAAATTATTTTAACTTGAGTGTATGACTTTAATTAAAAAGTAACCGTCCATTCTAGATGGTCCCCGAAGTGGTGAGATATAAAGTCTAGAGGAAGGGTAAATAGACTTTGTTACAAATTCAAAAATTTTTTCGTTTCTTTTTGAAAATGTGAAAGAGTTGTTAATCTAAAGTTCTTAAGAGCTTAGATTAAGTGTGCGGAAGTTGGTGGATTGTTGGAGTAGTAATTAATATGGATTTGTTAGTTTCACAATTAATATAATCATAAAAATAAGTAGAGATAGAGAGAGAGACACGCAAACTTTAACGAGGTTCGAAGTTGAGGTAATCCTTCTACGTCCTCAAAATCCACTAGGTAATTGGTTGTTGATAATGAACCAACAATTACAATAGTGAATGCATGGTATATCTTCACAAAGAAAATGTTGCTACTGCACTCGTGCTGGCTTTGTTGTTCCTTCAAAGGTCAAGCTTCTTCAACAACTACAAGATCTAAACAATAGGACTTGCAAGATCAGTTTGTAAGAAAACTGATGTGCCCCGTTTTAATCACAATGTTTGATTAAAAATATATCCTTCAACTTGGTGTTGTACTTGAGGCAAGGAAACCTTCAAGTATTTTCACTTATAGCTCTTTGGAAGAAGGAGAAGTTTGCTTCTAGATATGGAGCTTTGAAATCTCTCTTTATCAAGCTTTTGAGGATTTTTCACTCTTGGTTAACTGTGATTGATGGTAGGTTGTTTTTTATTCAATCTTCTGTAGAAGCTATATATAAGTGGTTGGCTGGTTTAATCTATCCGTTGAAGGGAATAGATTAATCTAACGTTTTCTGGCTTCAATTTGAATGAAGGTCCGTGAGGATTGTCCTTGGAAATTTTCTCTTGGACATAAGCTTTTGTTGAAGATTGATTCCTTTGACATGGAATTTTGTCTTCTAGCTTTTGTTAGAGAATTCTGGACTGTAGATCTTTAATTGGGGAGTCCATACTTTGTCTTCTTGTCATTTTTTCTCGAATTAATTTGAATTATCCTCAGTCTATCCATTTGAAAATCAAAGAGTTGATTTTTCCTTGGTAACAGATAGAATTCCTTCAATCATGACTTAGATAAATTTTCTAAGTCCTTTTTCTCACTTGACTGTTTAAGAGTTCCGGTCCTTTGAGAAATCCGGCTCTTGGTTCTGAGATTTCCGGGTGAGAAAGTGTCTGACAGAGCGATTTGCGCTAGTCTTCCGATACATAGATATTCGGATTGCTAGCCTTCACACGGATGACTGTGAGACTTCTGGGTAGAGCTTGAGTCTTCTGGATTTTAGAATTCCGAAGTAATTGACATATCTGAGAATTCCTTTCTTGTCTATGATATCTCCGAGCGAGAGTTTCGATTTCCACATCTTTGATTTTGATAAGTCTTCAAAACATGGATGCTCGAATCTCAAGATGAAATATCACAAGTTTTATTTGAAAACTTAAGAATTTGGTTTTAACATGATTTCTAATGAAAATAAAATTACATTGAATTATGGGGGAGACCTAGAGTCCCTATTACAATTTACAATC
The DNA here is from genome assembly GCA_900332095.2 of Cuscuta campestris. NCBI lineage: Eukaryota > Viridiplantae > Streptophyta > Magnoliopsida > Solanales > Convolvulaceae > Cuscuta > Cuscuta campestris. Next base: position 455,377 of record OOIL02000624.1, on the reverse strand, counting down.
TACATACATCATCATCAAAATCTATAATATTTTTTCCTTTGTAAATTACAAACTCAAAACATCATGTGTAAATTTGGTAATTGGTTCAATTGATTGGGTTCTGATTTAGATATATTCGATCCAGGTTTATTTTGGATATATGTTACTCCTTCCGTCTATAAAGGAACTTCTCATTTTTATTTTTTTAGTAATACCTTTTAAACTTAGACCATAAATTATGGAATAAGATACAATAAATTACTAAGAAATCACCCTACATAGCACTCTAACTCACCCTAAATTACGCATCTAGCACTACTCATTGTTTTTAACAAATTTAGCACTTTTTTGGGGTCAATCCTTTCCTATCATGCCCTTTAACCTTTTTTCTTTTTCTCATTAAAAATTACGGCACTCCCTAGGCCGCATGTACTCTTCTTGCGCTCGGCCGCACGTTCTCCTTCAGTCGCCCGCCATCATGCGTCCTCAGGCCTTCTCCCACGATCTGGGCGGATCAGCAGCGGCAATCATCAGGTTATCTCCGCCTCCTTCATCGATGTGGCTAATCATTTTCTCTTCTCCTTCAATTTTTAATTTTCATTCCTTCATCCCTTTTCCATGTATTTTTAGTTTTAATTATTGTGTTTTATTCGTACTGAAGATTAGGTGGTGTGAAATCAATTTTGAAATACCTAGTATTTGTTCCTTTTGAAAAATTAGGTCTTTTGAAAGGCATTGTGATTTTGGCAGTGTTAAGATTATGTGCTATGGTGTGGGCAGTGTGAAGATTAAATGCCTAAATGTTGTCCTGCATTTTTAG
>OOIL02000624.1:429992-454367 GCA_900332095.2 Cuscuta campestris | reverse complement strand
AAATGCCTAAATGTTGTCCTGCATTTTTAGTTTTATTTATTTCCTTAATCCTAAATATCTGAATTTGGTTCTTATCCTTAAAAAAATTTTGCATGTCAAAAAATTAAAAAATAAATTTACCTAAAATAATCCCACCTTTCATTTATTTTCTAAAAATATGTATTTTCAAAAAATCCTGTTTAGTGGCCGTTAGTTTTTTAACGGCGGCCCAAAACTTGCACACATGCAGAAAGGTGAGATTAATTTATATTTGTTTAATATTCTGAAGTTTGCAATGTGACTAAAACGCCTATCATGTATATATACGATATGTTTTTGTATTCACCACCTCCATTAAATCCAGCATTTTCATCGCATATTAGGTTATACGTCTATTCTTTGAGTTCATTCCTTTATTTAATTTAATTGAATATTTTCTCTTTTATTATTTAAAAGGAGCATCACAGGGTCCAAATTTGACGATATTGCTACGTGTTGATGGGACATTGGATACTCATGGAAGCTTTATATTGTGGCAGTGTAGATATATTTTGGCAGTGTAGATATATTGTGGCAATGTATATATTGTGGCATTATATTTCAGACATTGAATTTTTGGCGGTGCATATATTGTGGCAGTGTATTTCAGACATTGAATTTTTGGAAGTACATATTGTGGCTAACATTATGGCAATGTATATATTGTGGCAGTGTATATATTGTGGCAGTGTATTATATTATATCTATTCTCTTAATCTCTGAGTAGTTTTTCTCTCATTTTACAACACGTTATCAACATGAATTTGCTCAAAAATCTCAGAATCCTTGTTCTTCTCAGAAGGTATATTTATTTAATTTTCTTCATAAACAAACTAAAATATTTTCTTGGAAACTATGAGAAGTATGCTCTGTGATTGCCCGAATTGTGGCAGTGTAGATATATTGTGGCAGTGTATATATTGTGGCATTGTATTTCAGACATTAAATTTTTGACAGTGCATATATTGTGGCAGTATATTTCAAACATTGAATTTTTGGAAGTACATATTGTGGCTAACACTATGGCAGTGTATATATTGTGGCAGTGTAGATATATTGTGGCAGTGTATATATTGTGGCAGTGTATATACTGTGGCAGTGTATATATAATACAAATTTGTTTAATTAAGGGTAATATTGGGAATTCATCTCAAAAACTTATAGCACTGCTATTTTGCGTATTATAAGCCTATTAAAGTGCTATATTCGTATTTCTCCCTAAATTACTCCCTCCTTCCCATTTAAATTGTCTGTTTTCTTTTTTTTCTGTCCCAAAATAAGTTGATTGTTTGTTATAATAATAAACTTTTAAGTGTAAAATACTTAAACTACTTCTAAAATAAGTGACTCCTCTCCACCTTATCTTCTCATTCATCGTCACCACCGTAAAAAAAAGGCATTTTTGAAAAGTCAACACCATTTTTTTCCTTCTTTAAGTATGTCCCAAAGTCAAAAAGGACAATATAAAATGGAACGGAGGGAGTATCATGTATACTTAATATCATGAAACATAATATTTAAATATTATAATTTTATAATCCATATATACTACTGTCTTTATTCTTGAATATTTGTCCAATTTTGACTTTATATAATCTACCATTTTTAACCTTCAACTTTTACTTTAAAAAATATTCTAATTTTCACTCCTCTTTTCACCAACATATTACTCCCCTCTCTAGGCACGAACAAATCACTCCCCGCGCTAGATCTCCAGCGCCCCAATCAACCGCTACACGCTCGATCTCCTGCACCATTTCCTCCCAATTTTCTTATTATTGGGTTGGTTTGATTCAAAAATTACGATTGGTTTCATCCCATGAAAATACTTTTTTTTGAAGAAAAGTTTCCTTACCAAACAAGGAAAAATTTGGAGTGAAAATATATTCCATTGGAACAAAACACACCGTAAAAAAGAAAAAATTGAGCTGGAGATTTTGGATTTGAAGACTACATAAAAATCCATCCGGTTTCTGCAAGAGAACAGACTTGAAAGTTCTGAACATAGTATTAAACCAAGACCTCCCACCCCATGTGAGAAGTGTTCGGGAGATCACACTGTACTGGGTACATATGTTGCATGTAAAATAAAGGAGGATGCAGTTGAAGGGAGAAAATGAAAGAAAAAAGGAGCTCTTGCTATGGGGGGAAAAAACCTGTGGCAAAATAATACTATTTTCAATAGAAATATTTTCTCAGTGTTTACAGTAATGCATTGTTAATTTCTTTGCAGCATTGCATACTGAGTTTTAAAGACAAAAGAAAGGATACTCGTCTCCGTAGATTGAGATGATAAAAGTGCTGAAAGAAACACACGTACGGAAGCTTCAAACCAATACATGCCACAAACGCCCCTGACTGCAACTATTTTCTGATCTATAGAATCAATCTATTTTCTGGACTTTTTGGCTTTTCTGGACTTAGCGGATTTGGATTTGTCGAGTTTTGGTTCCTCTGTTTTGCTCTCTGGCCTGATATCAATAGTAAGAAAATGATTTGGTTAATGAAAAGTAATACCAATGAACTATTGAAGAAGGCCCTTTCACCAGAGAGAGGGCTAAACATTATGTTGCAGCCGAGTTCCAAAATCCCAATTAGGACGGTATTATCCAACTGATTTGGAAGACAGTTTATGTTTAACAATAATGGATTTAAAAATAAATATGAAAATAGGATCATGAGTTAAAAAGCACTCACGCAATATCCTGACCCAAAACTTTCAAAGCCTCTTTGATAGCATACAGTGTCATCTTCTTCACCTGTATATCAAGGTGAATATCAGGTTTAGCCAGACATCGTGGATGTCAACTCAAAAAACATTTCTTACAAATAATAATAATGATAATGATGATGATGATGATCCAGCAGAGCTTAAGAGCAAAGCGAAGATCTACCAGTAATCTGAGACGATTCAGTCTTTCAGGTGTGGATTCAATTCAAGTTTCAAATGTAAAGACCATCTTATTTCTGTTTCTATAACATACGTAATAATAATAATAATAATAATAATAATAATAATGACATTTAAATCAATCAACTAAACTTGATGCAGAATAGAAAGAATATTGAAATTACAATAACTAGTGGTTTTGTGTTCCCAGGTGAAATAATAAGACTATATATATATATATATATATATATATATATATATATATATATATATATGTATATATATATCTATATATATATATATATACACTCTTTCTATCCCACATAAGTTTTTCCACGTGTGTAGTATTGTATTTGGTTCATGCATATCTAACATTGAGAAAAAACTCAAGAATTAAATCTAAGGCCCGCATAGAATAGAAGCCCAAAAATTAGATCAGGGAAGTGGTTATATAATGAGCAAAGCAGGAAAAACAAAAAACCCTTAGCAAGCCGCCCCAGAAGTAGAGATAATTTTGGGAGATGATCGATTCTGTGACTCTTTTCTTCTCTCTTTTTTTTACTTTTTCTTCTTTCGCACTTTTTCCTCTTTCCTATTCAACTAGGTCGGACACTTTCTCTTCTTGTCGATTATATCTTCTCCCTCATCGGTGTCGTCCAAGCCGATTAGGAAATGGGAGAAGCGTCTCCCCGACGTGTCCCAGCATTTATTTAAATTTTAATTTAAAGAAACGCCACCTGGAGTCTCCGAGACGTCTCCCACGCGTTTCCGCGTGTCCAAGGTCTCTGATACAGATATGGCAGGCTACCTGGCGTTTCCGTGCAACATAGATTATGTCCAATGAAAATGGGAAAAGAAGCCATATACATAGAGGGAAATGCCATCATACCTCCAGTTTATCTTCCTTAGCCCGATGGTTTGGAGGGAGCAGGCGGAACTCCTCCGTCATTCGAATACACTCCCCAACATTCTCAGGTGAGACAAAATCAAGGGCAACTTTTATACAGGACTGCAAAAGGTTCAAACAATGAGATACTGAACAACCATGAACATTCATAAAAGTAGTTCAATTGAGTCTTACTGCTTTTGACTATAGCATGAGTCAAATTCTAATTAAAAAAAACATAGCGAGTAACATGAAAACGAAGTTCTATTCACATAAATGATTTATTCCAAGCAAATCAATCACACACATGCCTAAACATGCAACCCTAGTTATAGAGAAGGCACATATCAAATTATTCAAATCTGCAAACTTGCTATGCTGCCAAGGCCCAAGGCCCAAGCTTTAGCACAATTATACAAGACAGGAACATATTGTCAATTTATTGCTGCTAAATTTGAATGTGCACCTAAGGTGTACAAGAATTATGGACCTTCTCACATAAGCAATAAAATATTACCCCCTCCGTCCCACAAAACATTTCCAGTTTGAAAAAAGGCGGGCTTTAAAAAAGTGTAATTTTGGTGTTATTTTCTGATTTTTAATCTTCTATCCTGCACATCATATCATACCATACTATAAAGGGAAAAATTAGAAAATAACACCAAAATTACACATTTTTAAAGTCCGTCTTTTTTCAACTCAGGGAATGTTTTGTGGGTCAGAGGGAATATATGATTGGAGTATTAATTTATTTTGTTACGACGGATGTAAGAAAGATAACAAACAATAAAGAAACGACAGGACTATATATATACACACACACACACACACACATATATATATATACACACGCACACACATATATAGATGTAGGTATGTATGTCGCCTAGTCGTCGCCTAGGCGATATGAAGGTACATTGGCGCCTCGCCTCGCCTTGCCGCCTTACAAAATATGATTACTTTGACAATATACTTTTTTAATGTTTTTTATACATTATGTTCTATCTTTAGTTTTAAATTGATTTGTGGATATTTTTCAATTTAAAAATTGAGGCTTACGCCTCAAAACGCCTTGAGGCTTACACAATACGCCATGAAAAGAAAACACCTCAAAAGCGCAATACGCAATTTCGAACATTGAATTATAGTATTATGTAGCGGACTATAGTCTACTTTATAAAGTCTAGCCAACCTCCATGTCTCAAAGATTCTTTTGGGGTGGACATACACGCAATTAACATACCAATTTGTTTTTCTATGATTCAGGCTATGCCTGTTTATTGTTTACACGCATGAGAATCAACCAATTGCTAAGAGGGGACTTGTTGAATATGCTATTGTAAAATAATAAAGAATGCTTAATTAATTTAGACATCTAGAGGAATACAAGGTAATGAATATATAGGTTGTTGGAGCATTCAAGAATTCTAATAAAAAATGGCTACATAAATAAGGTAGAATTGTATAGAAATAACTCTAGCTATAATAGGCAACAACCAAAATTATTATACTCCCTCCATCCCCCATGCATCTTCCCATTACGCTTTAAGGCTTGACCGACTTCATTTTCAATTCAATTTATTTGATTATATGTGTAAAATTTAATACTAAAATTTATATAGTAAAATACTACATGAAAAGTTTTTCAAAACAAGCGGTGACAAGACTATATTATTTAATGAAATGAGTAGTAAAAATAAGCAAACAAAGTGAGTTAAGTTTGACCATGTGAATAGTGTCTGAAAAGATCAATGGGGGACAGAGGGAATATATATTATTAAATATATTAAATAATTAATTTATTTAACGTGCTCTGAACATCCTGTGTGGTGAAGATTGAACACCAACTTTAACTTGAATCATTACCAAACTCATAATCAGAAGCTAGAGGCATATCTTGAGCTAGATTACTGGATACATCCGAGCTAAAAGAGAAGAAGAAAGATTACTGGAGAAGAGATGTGATGTGCCGGTGCCGAGGAGAGGAGAAGAGACTTTGGGACAGACTCTTGCTGCTGTTGTGTGCTGGAGTTGTGTGCGACTGGTTTAGAGAAGAAGCAAAATGAATGAGGTGCTGCGGCGGATGCCTGTTTACTGGCGATCTGCTGAATGACCATGCTGAGGTGCCGATCCGATCTGAAATCAAGAAGTGACGGTGATGGAGGGAGGAGCATGGCAGATGGTGATTAATTTGAGGATAAGGGACCTGGTGTGGGTTGGGTTCTCGAGGAGGGCCCTAGGCTGGTGAAGATTGAGAAGAGGTTGACATGAGAACTCTAAATTGCAAAGGTTTATGTCAACCTTTAGTGACGATCTGGATGGGGCGATTTGTGGTTGAAAAAGAGATTTTTGGTAGAGGGAATTAAAGAGCAATTAGAATCAAAGGAGGGACAAATGGGGGTGAGGCCGTTGTTGCCAGACAAACCGACGGTGACGACGCGGCAGAAGCGGAAAGTATAAGATCGCAAAGAGCAAAGATTTTTGTGGCTGCCAGCCATTGAGCACAAGAAGGTTGTGTATGTATTTGTTTGAGTAAAAATTTATTTAAACGAGAATAGTCGTTTGAGAAGAGTCATCGTGTAAAAACCAAAGGGATGTATTGGAAGAGTCATCGCCATTAATAACTATGGTATTATAGCATGGAGACAACATGAAAAGAATGACTTTATAGCAATTACTTGACTGGGAATTAAAATGGTGAAGGCAAGAACTAAAACGTAAATGGATATTATTGATTGCATACTACTAGAATTACTATTATGTACATTACACTCCCACCATCCTGGAGTATTTGTCTAGTTTCTTTTTTGCACAATGATCATGATGAGGAGCATTAGAAGTAAAAATGTCACAACTACCACGTACCCCTGAACTACCCAACCTCCCCATCGTATCCCTCCGCAAGCCCAACCCAAACGCTCTTGCTACCCCCGACCCCCCCTCCCTTAGTTGCATCCTTAAGCCGCCCAAACTCCCCAGCTGCATCCTTGAGCCACCCAACCTCACTAATCACGAGCCCATCCCAATGCTACAAAACACACAGGCACGCATGCACGCACGCACTCACGACGCACGCACACATGCACCCCACGCACGCACGCACACCCACACACACACACTCCCTCGGAGAGACGCATGTGGGCCCTCATGAAAGGAAAGCTGTGTATAAAGGAACTCCACGGCTTGAAATGCAGGTGAAGCAGAGGAAGGATTTGACAGGTAATCTTGACAGGATTGTAGTGATGAGTTGTTGAGGTAGCACCACTACTGGGTTATCATACTGGAACTAGAGTTGGAGAGCCTATTGCCACTAGCTTTGATTTGCCGGTTGCAAATTTGAAGGGCATGATTAGTTTTCTATCTTAATTGTTTTTGCCTAAAAAAAAAGTGGACAAATACTCTAGGACACTAGGACGTCCAAAAAAAATACTGTGCAAACATTTCGTGGCAGAGGGAGTAATATAAAACTTTGAAGCGGAGCGCAGGTGTTGATAAGAAAATGAAAACATGAACTAAAATAGATGTTTACCTTCAAATTTCGCACTTGATGTGGACACCCTGCAGGAATAAACACAGCATCTCCAAGTCCTTGAACAAATGTCCATGGTTCAATGCCTAAATATGCATAAATGATTGTCACTTGCATCAAAAAAAAATATACACTGAGGATGTATTTAATTTCAGTTTTACTTAATTCAATACAAATACCACTTAGTTGAATACTTCTTTGTTCACAATTACACTACAACCAATTCAGTATCATTTAGTTCAGTTGATTTCCATTCAATTTCATTCAGCTCTATTGAACATTTCCATCAGTTTTCTTAGTTTAGAACAATTGCTAATATGGCATGCATATCAGAGAGACATTAAAGAACCAGTACAGTACCATATTCCTTTTTAAGTTTTCTTTTGTGCTCCGAACACAAAAACATTGTCTGGTCATGAATTGGGTGGACAACCTGTATCGCCAAAAAATGTGTTTATGAGAAAATCGTATCCTTTATAAAAAGAATCTAACACAAAAATTGAACATAAGTAATAAGTTACAAACATAATACAAGCAGAAAACTAGAAAATGTTAAAATTTTCCGCACCATTTATAAAGTGAGTTAAGTTAAAAAGTTCTCAATGCATAGCCCTCTCCATAACAATGTACATTAATAGGGTGTGACTATATGTTACGCCCTCCGTCCTACAACGTCTTTCCCATTTCCTTTTTTCCCCATCCTAAAATTATCTTCCCCCACACCAAAAAAGGATGTCTAATGACCACAATACCTCTCAGCTTTAATTTTATGCCAACCACCCTTCAACTTCACATTTACGCCACTCACCTTATCTCTTTGGCTCCTCTCTCTAAACCGAGATCTATGTCTGGCCTTCTCTTCATCTCTCCTTCTCACCTTATCTCCATTTATCCTTCTCACCCTCTCCATCTCTCTATAAATTCCCTCTCCCATAATTCCTGAGATCTAATCTTCATCGCCCCACCTTCATATGGATTCCGCCAATTTTCATTATGAATCTCAGATCTCGAGACTGAGCTTCAGTTAAAGGGGATGAACTCTGAAGATCAGAGCTTTGAGGACAAATAGAGTGAAAGTGAGTCTGACGATGCAAACTCTGACTCTAGTCCTCTTCCATATGCCGGCATGTTCATCGCCGACACTGAATATGAGGAAAGCAAGATGGAGGATGAGCCCATGCAAGGCTTTGGGAGTAAATTGGATAAAGAGCAGCTACATGGCCGAGAGGAGGGGCAGGCCACAATCTGCTTGCCTAGTGTTGAGATGGGCAGCCACTCCAATGTCACCGATGCAAGGGTTGGCATGGTCGAAGCGATTCCAGGCTTGCTTTCCTACTGGGATTTCAAAGTGAAGTCCCTCATTCTTTTTTCTCTACTCTATGCGTTTTCATGAGTAATTGCAGACATTACACACAATTGTTAGAATATAAGAAATATTTCCTGGCCACAACCACAAGCTTGAGCTTTTAGTTGAGTTGGTTCCTTGACATGGTATTGGAGCCTTGTTGACTAAAGAGGTCACGGGTTCGAAACTCAATGCCACCCAATTTTAAAAAAATTAAGATTTCACGTGCAAGGCTTGAAAAAACTATGCATGCACGTGAGGGGGCATGTTAGAATATAAGAAATATTTCCTGGGTCACAACCACAAGCTTGAGCTTTTAGTTGAGTTGGTTCCTTGACAACAGTTACAGCCTCCCTAAGGCCCGCCTAAGGTGGTCGCCTTTCTTGCCTCAGGCGTTCACCTAGCTCGCCTTTCTCGCCTTTCTCGCCTCAATCACTGCCTTAAGGCTTTAGGATATACAATGCATAATATTTGCTGCTATATATTACTCCATTATATATATATATATATATATATGGGATTGACTCCAGTCAGATGACACCTTATGATAAGATGACATGCTGTGGTCTGATGACACAAAGCTCACCACTGATCACTGCAAAGCTCACCAAACTGTATGGAAAAGCTCACCAAGTTTTTTTCACACTTTGAATTTTTAAAATTTTAAAGTTTAAATCCTTACAAACCCTAACCAAAAAGCTCACCATTCTTCAATGCAAAGCTCACCGAAACATGCACACAAAGCTCCCCAAATTTTGAGGTTGAAAAATTGAAAAAAAAAATCAAAGGGTGACTCCACCACCATTGATCGGTGATTGGCAGTGGCGATTAGCGGTCAAATTCAGTGGTCGACATGGGTCAAAGTCAGCACCTCTTAGATTTTTTTTCAAAAAAAATTCTATGTGTGAAAAAAAATTGGTGAGCTTTGCCATACATTCTGGTGAGCTTTGCAGTTGGTCTACAGTTGGCAATGGTGAGCTTTGCGTCATCTGACCGTAGCATGTCATCTTACCATAAAGTGTCATGTGACTGGAGTCAATCCCTGTATGTATGTATGTATGTATGTATGTATGTACGTATGTATGTATATATATATTATTCAAACACAAAGAACCAGGTTAATACACGTTTAGGGGAGGACTAGACCAAAGCCCCCAATGGTAAAACTACAAGCCATACAACACGCAAGCCAAATCTGACATATCTTTAAAAACAAATAAAGACTAAGGGTTTGTTTGGTGAGTTTTGAAGATATGATAAGATATGAGTTTTAAATCCTGGAAGAAATGATATGGGCTTTAAAATCTGATTCAAATGCGTTTGGTGAGAACTGGGCATTGAGTATAAATAGGAGCAAGATAATAGGAGCAAGACAGACCAGATCCGCGGGTGCTCTTGGAGGGAGTCATCGTCAAATTTTATGATTTAAAAAGCAACAAGCAGTAATGTATATCATTTGGTAGATTAAGAAATACACTTTAATCGGAAGAGTTTAGCATGAGCATTAATTAAAGTCTCTCATCAAATTAGATCCCGGAGACGAAGTCACCACCACCACTGTCGCCGCCGTTCTTGGAGGCTGAGCCAACATCACCGACACTACTAGAGACACGACCTCCACCGCCAATGCTGAAGATAAGGCCGCCACCACTGCTGAAGACAGAGCTGCCGCCGTCGCCGCTCTTGCTAGAGACAGGGCTATCCCGTTGCTCCATCAGAAGGGGACCTAATGTTGGAGGAGAAGATGATTGGACCTTGATGCGTGGAGACATGGCTTTCCCGTCTTCTTATCTCCTTTGATTTTGATATCGGCACCTTCCCGATTTTTGATATCGGTGGACTAAAGCAGATATGAAGAAGTGGCAAGTTGGGAGACTTTCAATATCTCCAGATTTGAAACTCGAATTCCTTTTTTACTTCACCAAACACCAAATCTGGGAACTTGATATAGGAGATATCAAAACCCATATCTCTCTTTTTCACCAAACACATCCTAAGAGAAACAAAGAAAAGAGTGGAAGGCAGGCGTGGGATATATGTGAGAAATCAGCAGTGCGAGACCTCTCTAAACAAAAACAAACTAGCACTTAAGAGACAGCTCAAACCATTGGTCCAGCAAAAATCCAGTTTCCAAGAGTTGAGGACAGCATCTTTGATCATCCAATGTTTTCCTCTACGAGTGTAACTCAAATTGACCATATAGTAAAATACATACATACATACATACACACACGCACGCACACACACATATATACACACACACACATATGCATGTATGTTCGCTATTTGACCGTCCGCCTCTCACCATAAAAAAGGTCCTCTCACCGGCCCCTGGCCACTCACCATTAATAACTACGGTTACAGCACAAACACAACAATGATAAATATGCAATTAGTTCAAGTAGTTCATTGGGGTATATAATGTGAGTGGTAGTCAATGAAAACTTATTGGAGTACATTTTGAGTAGTTGTCGTGATGTTCAAACAAAAAAGTCAAGGTCTTACATACTCTTCACTACTTACAACCTGCATTTACAAAATTCAAAACCCAAAAAATCAATTTATCCAATCATTCACAAAAAAACAGAAAGTCTTGGTGTTATGGTGAACACTTAGTTCATCTCTGAAGATGAGAACTCCTCTCCAACTTTAGTCATGAACTTAGGCACCATTTCTGTTCACTTTGGCCACTGTCCTGACCAAGCACCCTTACTGTCTTCTCTAGCAATGTTTGGGGTACATCCAGACACAATGGTAGTGCTCCTTCTCTAGCCAACTTATCCTTTGCCATATGTGGTACCTTGTACATGTTCCCTCCCTCATCATTCAAGACTTCCTGCATCACATATTGGTGACTTAACCATACCTTGTTCATTTTCTAAGTTGTAAGGGCAGCATATGTACCCTAGCATATGCACCCCAAACTACTTCCACTAGCTGTAACACGTTTCTAGGAGCACACTGCTCTTTGAGTGATTGAATGGCTCTAAACAAACCCATGTCTAAAATGTTGAGGTCTGGGAGTTGCGGGGTTGGTTACTTAGTGTTCTGTTGAACCCATTTGCAATTGCTGCTACCATAAACTCTAGGTTTGTGCAGAAATCTAAGGCCTGGCATTATCTTGCTAGAGCACTATGTTTCTGCCTAAAAAAGAGGGCCATTTCTCTTAAATTGCAGGGATAACTTGGTTCACCAACATTTGTTTAGTCATGTTAGAGTGCCATCCCACATCGGAAATTCAAGAGCAAAATAATCGGTATATAAGCTCTTGAGTTGAACTAACTAATTGATTAAATTCAATCTTTTAATGTGGTTCAGCCCAAATCTCTTATTACCCAATCCAGTTGTCCACACCCAATCCTAAATTTATCATGCTATCGGAGCAGATTTTGGCCCACCTCATTTGTCAAGGTGTCCGTCTAGACGTTCATTCCTAGCGACCCACTAGTCTTTAGCCCAGTTGTGTGTTTGGAGTATGTACCCAACGGCCTGTGGCCCGTTTATCACGATTGCTTGTTTGGAAGTCCATACCCAGCAGCTCGTGGTCCTTTAGGTGTTGGCACTCAAAAAATTTTAAGGGAATGGTAGTTTATGTACAAGTGGTCAACCGGTTAGATTCAAAATGGCCCGGTTGTCCACTTGAGGGGGAGTGGAATGTCATCCCACATCGGAAGTTCAAGAGCAAAATAATCGGTATAAGCTCTTGAATTGAACTAACTAATCGATTGAATTCATTTTTAATGTGGTTCAGCCCAAGTTTTTTATTACCCAATCCAGTTGTCCACACCCAATCCTAAATTTATCAAGTCACTTCTTTTGTAACACAGAAACCGTACCTCTCCGTTCTTACTCTTCTTTTAGCTGCCACAGTTTCAACAAATGGGAATATTCCAATTTTTCCATCCCATAAAACCCTCTTATTTTCTGATACAAATGGTCAACCAACAACACATAAGAACATGACCTTAGTAATGAATTGCTTTGACTTGCATGTTTTGTAGGGATCCAATTTATCCTTGGCCAAATAATATTTATGTGATGTTTTTGACATAAAAAGTCATTTCTCATCCATGTGAAGAACATTATGAAAACTTTTAAACCTGGGGTTGCATAGAATGCTTGTGGGTTCTAACTGAGTCAAACAAAAGTGCAATCTTTGCAACATGTTTGTATCTGTTAAAAATGGTTTAATTGGATTCGAATATCTACTTAGCAAACCTCTTTTAATACAAAGATGGACAATAAATTTGGACATGCCAAGGGCAGCTGCCAAGGCTGTGATGTTTGTCCTTTGGGCTAGAGGAATGTTTGGGATGAACTCATTGTCTATGACCACTCTTTTCCTTCCAGTATGCACTGCAACTCTACTTTTGACATCAATAGCAACACCCTCATGTAATTATTTTCTAGCTCTGCTCCATATGTCACCAATGGATGTTCTTGAAACATTAAACTCTGCAGCAACCTTGTTGATTATCCTTTTCTGAGCTGTGTACTCACCTGATATTTTGTTTAATGTGGTAGGATTACTTCAACAATTCTTTTTCTTTCTGAGTTTGAAAGCCTTTTGCTGCTTGCTTAGTTTTGTCTTTGCAAATACTCATGACTGCCTGGACGGGAAAAAGGAGGAGGCTGTGTGAGAGGAGGATCGGTGAGAAGAGGGGGATCAGTGAGAAGAGGAGGCATGTGTGATGAAAAATTAGAAGAGATTGGGCTATTTATAGAGTAGGTTTTGGTGGTGTTTTTTTAGGGAAATGTTTAGAACTCCCCCTCCAGAATGCGATTTGCATCCTAATTTCTAATGTGTAATATACTACAACAACAACAACAACCCAGTTAAATCCCACAAGAGTAGGGTCTGGGGAGGGTGAGTAGGGTCTGGGGAGGGTGTGTGTACGCAGACCTTGCCCCTACTCGAAAGTAGAGAGGCTGTTTCCAAAGAGACCCCCGGCTCAACGTCGAAAGTTGCATTGCTTGACTAACTGCTACTTCATTAATTAAAGAAGCGCAGACAGTTTAGAGATCCATTTTGATTTATTCCATCACACCCCAAAGCCAAAAAATGGTGAAATTTTGGCTCCATCGGAGATGATGGAACTNTGAGTAGGGTCTGGGGAGGGTGTGTGTACGCAGACCTTGCCCCTACTCGAAAGTAGAGAGGCTGTTTCCAAAGAGACCCCCGGCTCAACGTCGAAAGTTGCATTGCTTGACTAACTGCTACTTCATTAATTAAAGAAGCGCAGACAGTTTAGAGATCCATTTTGATTTATTCCATCACACCCCAAAGCCAAAAAATGGTGAAATTTTGGCTCCATCGGAGATGATGGAACTAATGTGTAATATACTAAAATTCAGAAATTGGAATGCTTTATATCCAGGTACAATGAATCTGGAATAAATCTTTTGATGTGTTTTGGCTTGCCAGAATTTTTGCATGTGAAATGCCTTAGTTTTCTTTTCAAAGATTTTAAGGGGCAAAATTGGAAGTCAAAGCCAAAATTACCAATCCCTTAAAAAAGGGTTTTAGTCAAACCGGGAAAATCGTTTTAGGACGGAGGGAGTATTAAAGAAATAAAGAAACTGTAATATTGTATTCAGTCTACTACACAATAGCTATCGTTGTGTTTATGCACAAACCAATTATTTAGTTTTACCTACTGCGTGCTTTGGTTGAAACATTGACATTTCGAATTAAAGAACGAACCAGAGACAATAGAGTGCAATGAGAATTATTGGAATATACCTGGGGCACTTGATTGCAATGTATGTGCCTGAATTCCTTAAAGTGCCTCTTAAGGTATTCCATCAGCTTAGGAACATCCTCTCGGCGGAAAATATCCCAGAGTGCACCACCCTCAGCTACTTCCAGCGACTTACTGCGAGAATATGCAGATGTTCCAGCATTACCAATGCTGCAACTTTCAACTACATTTGAATCATTACTGATTTTCTCGGATACCCCCAAAGATTCAGTCATAACTAACCCAGGATATTCATCAACGTTATCCTGTTGACATAGATGCATTGTCTCAATACTATCATCTTTTTCACACACACTTTCACCACTAGACGAGCCAGCATGCAAGTCATTTTCAACATTCCATATCTCTCTCTGGTCCTGAGCAAAGTGTTCTCGTTTCAAATTGTCAATTTCCCTCTGCTGATCAGGTGTTAGGGACACTTCAGCAATATGTGTCAGGATATTCACCTAAAACAGTAATATGAGAAAAGAATTGATAAGTGCACATAAATTGACAAAATATAAACCCAAAGATTCAAAATGGGACATTTGGATTTAGGGACAAAGAAGAATATTTAACCTTAATATCCTTTATAAGAGATCTAAAATATTAGGGGAATGATGATGGACTATCTATACCAACAGTGACAACCGATAAATCCAAACATCTCATAACTTGCAGCCCCAAGAGGAAAATATACAAAGAACACAATTTTGAGCATACACAAAACTGAGAATGGGTCCAGGTGATGTTCTATTGTCCAACAATGAGCTTACAAAAAAGGCTTGCTATAATGTATGATTTCGTGATTTAAAGCACAGAAAATACAATAAATTCATTGACGAAAAACAAAAGGTCCAAACACAGGTTTGCATGCAAACCAGAATTAACAAGTATAACATTGGACAAAACACATAACATGTAGTCATGTGACTCATGTACCATGTATGCTAATATAGATATAACAATGTATAATCAAATGATGAGACAATCATTCATACTCGGTATTATATACGAAAAATCAAACTTTGTCAAAGAACATATCCAATGGTTGAAGAAAACAGCTAACAGAATTCAGTGCTCCTCCAGGTTGTGGTAACATTTTTTCCAGAGGTTGAATAAATACAAAAGAGCAGCATATATCAGACAATCATAAACAACAATAAAAGGAACAGATGCATTTGGGTATGTGATATTATGATCAAACCAATAATGAATCATTCAATTCTAAAATAAAAATGTAAGAACAAAAAAAAATGCCAAGGAGCTGGAAATTGACAATATCCAAAACTCCAAAGCAACTAAACAAAGTAGAAGAACAACATTTTTGAGGTGGCAATCCATTTATATTTTATACATGTGACTATGCTCCATATATTTGGGAAGCACTTCACAACACTGATGGCACATATCAAAACATACTAGGCAATAAAGAAGACCTTGAAACTAAAGTAGCCTCAAGAAAGAGAATATCAATACAATTAATGTTTTATAACTAATATAATTCCTCACAAAGTAGGATAAGAATGTTAGCGTATCATTGGTATGCTGAGTTTTATAATAAATGGTTTTGTCCACATCACAAATCATGTATCTCATGGAGGCGATGGACTTCTGAGTCCCACACTAGAGGGTGTTTGAGCATTGAATAATAACAGCTTTTAAAATATATTACTTTCTCTATCCCAATAAAAGATTCCACTTTTCCTTTTGAGTTTTTTCTCAAAACGAATTCTTTTTTAAGGAATTGTGTGGTTCGTAGAATTTTTCTCTTCAGCATAAATTTAAACCACACAAGTTCACCTTTCTCAAATAACCGTGCATGGTCAACTGTAGAACTTTTTTAGAAGAACGATGTATTAAGTTGCAGAAATAAAACAGATGACAGCATTGCATCATAGTTAGCAGCTAGAACAAACTAATATGAGATATTCAAGAAAGGCAAGTTACCGCATCAGACATGTCACAATGCAACTTGGTTACAGAATCTCCACGTCCAAGCTCTTGATTTATTCCATAAGCAATATATGTCTTTGGCCCCATGTCTGGCTTTAGACATTCCACAGGCAATTTAGTGGCAAGATTTAATGGTCCAAGTCTAGGATGTGTGTACTCCTTAAATGGTAAAGAATGAAGAAATTCAACACCATGGCGTGGCAATCTTTCTTCAAATTGAGTAGACGGGGGCCAGTCTTTCAGTTTCAATATTTGAGGCCACATATATTCATCAAATCTGCCCTTTGTGTATCCAACAAAGAATTCATGGATATTAATGATTACCTGCATTTGAATAGAACTATATCCTTAATAGCCTATTTAGCAATAGTAGATACACTTCGAACTAAAGAGTGAAAGAGTACACTCATGCATTTTGGTGTGGGACTGTGGGTACTTTTTTATCAACAAAAAATTCAAGTTAAGAAGTATCTTAATTAATAGACAATGATTATAACGTAATAAACAGCACCTTCACATGTATTAATAATATGAACTCTATTAAACCACATAGACAAAACGTACCCATTCTGACTTAATAAACAGAAAATCATGTGTAATAAATATGTGAACTCTATTATACAGCAATTCACAGTATATTGAAGGATTACTCCAGAAAAAAACAATAATTTCTTATTCATTATCCCACATGTTTATTAGGAAACAGGCAATCACAGGATAAAAACATAAGACTCTTTTCAGCAATAACAGAAAAAGGATTCGGTTGAAATTGATTTTATTGTTCCTTTCAAATTTCTGATGCAAAAATTAAGCAAAGTTAACTGAGAAGGCTCCCAGAAAAGAAAGAGAAAATCTCCATGTTTGTTTGATATCCACTAAGTATCCATGCCTTACTAAGAAGGTCACAAAAACTGAGTTACAAACTACACAAACTCAAACACCTTCATCAATAGTAACTGACCTCACACCAATCCAGACATTCTATGGCTGGTACATCCAGATGCTTCCCATGCTTTAGATTGGCTATCTGGCGGAACGCACGCCACATAACAAGTGGCTCCCAGCTTAAGCCAGATCCAGTTTCAAGTGCATTTCTAACTATCACCGGCTCACCCTTCGCCCAGTGCAGCTGAAAATGCCTCAAATCCTCGTGAAGAATATCTTTCGCCTTTGGGGAGTATAGATAGTTGTCATTTGAATCATTTCGAGAAGAAACTTTTACTGACTTCTCGCCATTTAAGTTTTGTTCACCCGTAGTAGTAAAACATGAACAGCATTGTCCTGCATTTGTTATAGTATCCCCAAGATCTAAAGATCCCACAACATCTTCAGCTTTTGTGAGCAGCTCTGAAACCGAATAGCCTAATATAGACTTCAATTTAAGAATGCCTTTACCACAGTTGCAGGAGATGCTTTGATCTTCCATCACCCTCCAATTAGAAGGTGAACATACATTATCCATAGTCTCAGATGAAACTCTTTTTGGCCTTTTTTTTCCACCATGCAAATACTTAAAACCATTGTCAGCATACTCCACCACCACTTTCTCTGTACTTGCCATGAGTTTTCCATTGCGAAGTTCCCAACAACAGGTAAGGCAAAGATCAGAAAAACAGTGTGGGCAGCTCCGATGGAAATCAAAGATAGAGGTTCTGCAAATGTCACTGCAGATAGAAAGAAGATCGTGGAGATGGTGGGAAGTGTAAGTATCACCATCAAATATGTGGAAAAATAAAATTATAGAACTACCCCTACCAGTATACTCGCTCATCAGTGGCACATCTTGCATTCTCTACCAGCAAGTCATCAAGTGGTAAACCTGTTTCCAAGAAAAAGACATGAAGAGTTCATTGTAGCAATGTAGTAGCAAGAATAAATGCTTTTGAACAGCATGCTATTACATTAATATATATTTTCCAATGTATATTGCACATTCTCTTTCAGGTTTTGATAACGACAAAAAGGCCAAATCATTTGAGCATCAAGGCTAAGGACAAGATTGATTCAAGAGCTTCAACCGAGATTATTCCATCCATGAGGAAGGGATATTTGATAACGATTGAAAGATCAATACCGAAGACGTTGAAGACCTCCTGGTTGGGTAGTCTTTTAGATCATAGAGCATTTGTTAAAGGATATGGCATTTCGAGTATCCTTGGTGATTTTTCTTTGATCCCCAACCTTTTCTTAATGATCCTTCTTCATTTCAAGTGTTCAAGTTTTCGGTATACATTTGAATGTTAGTCTTGAACATTGGAATATATGGCAATCTACTGCTCTTAACTTCTGAAAAACTACTCAACATTTGAATGTTGGGGCAATGGGACCTAAACATTCGAATGTTTACAATTTTCAGCTGTAATAAGTGGGTCTCCAACTGTTTAGACCCCTATAACTGTTCTTCTAGGCTCCCAACGTTCACTAAGCATTCCTATCATTATTTTGAGTATCTTGAATGCACTCATATAGAAAAAAACTTCATATATCCAAGCAAGTGGTCATTGTTGATCATATCCCTTTCTTGCTTGAGTTTCATTCTCATTGCTCGAGTCTTTAAGCATTGCTATTGCCACATCCTATAGGAAAATTATATTGCAGAACATCCGCTTTATTGGGAGAGTAATTGTCGCTGCGGTTTGTTTTCTTTCTTTTGAGAGAGGGTGTAAAGTATTGGTGTTGGGACTACGCCTAGTGGTTTGGGTAGAAATCCTATTTGTTTGTGAAATCAAAGCTTAGGTGAAAGAGATCTTGGTGTTCGGACTACGACAAGTAGTGAAATATTGCAACTTGTGTGATCAAGGCATAGGAGGTAGGGTAAGAAGCTTGTGTGACTCAAGTTCTCTAAGGTTTTCCAAACACCGTTAAGTTTGGTGGGTTGGTTAGTGAAGGCTCGATGACTAGAAGTAGGCATTGCAGAACCTATATAAATCGTAGTGTTCTTTATTGCATCTTGGGCGTTTTATACACAAGGGAATTCGAGAAGACAAATCCCGAAAAAAACAATCAAAGTGGGTAACAACTCTATTCACCCCTGTGTGCATTAAGTCTAACAAATTTGACTACATAAACAATAGGATAAGCCGCCATTGGATATTTCACATAAAGCGAAATAACTTTATGAACTATATCGAAGAAAAACTACCATGTATTTTAGCCTCCACTTCCTTCTCTCTCATTTGTTCATCATTTATTTGCTTCAAATATGAAAGAAGTGCCTGCATTATATACTTGGAATATTGAACTTTTTCATCATCACTGACAGCTGGTTTTGGGTCCTTCAGTCTCTACAAAATTAATAATAATTTAGTATACTTTTCTCTAGCAAAATAATCAAATCATGATGGCAGGAGATCTTACTTTGAGTGGAACATCTAACCGCAGGCATGCTTTACAATTGCAATTTTCACGACAAACTGGGCAGCATTCAGCAACTTCATCTTCTTTCATATGTGGATACCTGCATATCAAAAACATAAGAACTACTTAAGAAAACAATAAAAGATCGAGCAGAATAGACATCTATAATGGGATAGAATTTTTTATAACCAACAGCAAAAAGAATTCAATTATTCTTCACATTCACACGCACACACACACACACATATATAGGGAAATTGTAATGTCACACCAACAAAAATGACACCGATTACACACCAGCAAAAATGATCCCCCCCCATCAATTTCACCCCGACCCAACCCCAGCCCCCCNTATATCCAAACAATAATCAATATAAAATACTCACCCCTGCCACTCTTTTTCCCCATGTTTACTCCTGCTAATTTTGTACCATGAGTCCATACCACAAGTGATATACTGTAATTTGTGTGACTCAAATCAACTCATACTTTACAAATTCAATATCATCACAGATTTCATTTGTCCAAAATTTGTCTCAAATGAGGGAATAAAACAAAAAGCTGGTGCAATTGGGTAAACATACCAAGTGGTTAAACAAGGGATACAATATCTCTTTCTTCTACAATTTTGGCAACGCACAACACGACCTTTATCATTCCTCTGGCATTGATGGCACATAACAGACTGCTCCGCAATCCACTGGAAACAAAATTACAATTACAATCATGTAAGAAAGCCAACCATTTTTGCAACAAGTGACAAGAAAAGAAAAAAAAAAATTACTTTTGGATCATGCTTGTTAATCTTTCCTTGCATTTCTTGTTTTCTATGCCTGAGTCCATACTGTTGGTCTTCTACATCTTTAGAATCACTGTCCAAATGACCACACTTCTTTCTACCTCCCTTATGTGTGTTTTTCTCGTCTTCCTCCTTTGAGGGGGTTCCCTTTTTGTCACCTTCATCTGATTCACAATCCTTAGCTTCACTTATATTTCCTTCTTCCTCAATATCTTTTGCTGCACTTTCATCATGTTTATTAGGTTCACCATCCACCAGGCCTTTGCTTTTTGAGGCCGTGGTTTTCGTCCTGTTCTTTGAACGTCTTTTTTTTCGAGAAACCCCGTCATCAAATTCTTCTTCGTCCCCAGACACGTCTATATAAGATACCTTAGAAGTAGCTCTACGTGTTCTCTTGTGAGAGGCGTCATTCTCTTTCACACTAGCAGAGTCGAGCTGGTTATCTTCGTCAAGTATTTCCTCGTCCTTACTCGGCTCATCTTTTTCTTCTTTAACTTTGGGTTGAGTTGTCTGTTCATCTGTCGAATATTCAATTTCTTCTACTTCTTTTTTCACCGTGTTCTCTTTCTTCGATTTTGAGGGCGGATTGCTTAATTTTCTCTTTCCCAGGTTAATCGACTTCATCTTTGTTTGCGCTAGAGCAGGTTTCTCTTCTCGTTCCTTTACATCATCGTTAATGGAATCCTCGCCGGCCGCAATCTCCCCTGTGACGCCGTAGGTTTCCGTCTCCGCTTCTCTCGGCCGTTTCATTGGATCCGCCATGCCAATCGAACGGTTAACCAACCGATTCGAGAGTGTAAAGACGATTTTTGTTTCACACAGAGAAGAAGTGAGTGAGTTTCATAATGAGCAACTCCGATGAGTGATAGAGAGACCGTCTTTTATATTGATTCGTTAGGGTTATTTTGGCGGCTAATTTTGGGGTAAATTTCACTCCCATTTCCAACCTTCCCTGTTTACAATAGCAGCAGGAAAAGTTTCCCGCTCTTATGCTATACGAAGACGACGTCGGTTTGAGTTTGCGTATTAAAAAACCGCAGCCCAAGTTGTAACCACCCACTAAAGCCCATCCTAGGGTAAGAATCAATCTGGTGTAGCGTTGCAAATGGCGATGGACGGAATAGATCGGAAGGAAGCAGAGAAGACCGAATATCATCAATTTCTTCATACTTTTTTTTAGTAATTAAGAGTTCAATTCACCTTCTCTTATATATCTCCATATCAATTTCATGTTAATTAGTATATTATTAAATGGAATCAAATAATCGAATCTGCAGGTTGAAACCCAAGATGCAGTAGAAATACATGGAAAAATTACTAAAAAATGTAACACACTTTTGTTATTTCTATTTAGGAAGAAGGTAACACACTTTTTTTTATTTCTATTTAAATTTCTTTATATCTATAGTAGTATTTTAAGTTTTTTTTATATGAATGGAGGTAGGCGTCCATGGCGACGAGGGTGGTAGGACGGATGGTCAGGGTTTCAAGCGATGATAATGCGGGGCGATTTGTGCTTTTAATCATCTTCCAAGGTATCGTCTACAATTTCGTGATTATTTTCTAGAGTTGGGAGAGAAATTTTCAGCCCAAAATTACAGAAGTTATTCACACAAAGGTCAAGGCAGTTTGTAGTGTGTTTTCTGCCTTTTCTATTTTGTTTTAGTTGTATTGTGTTGTTTTTCACCTTCTGTAAGTTTTCTTCAAGGTCTCAGGCTAATCCCGTCCCTTTTAATTTTCAAATTTGCACCAGCAAATAGGAGTCACCATTTGTTCGATGAGATGTCTTTGTGAGTCCTATGAACTGAATTTCAACATGTTAGGTTGAACAAAAAACCATCGTAACCCGTTTATGCTCCTCATCTGTTTAGCGTATGTATGACATTTCCTTCCATTTCAAGCACTTCCTTTCACAGTCTCGCCGACAACAAATAATGGTGTCTTATTTAGTTGTTAACATGGAAACTGAACCATGATCATCAAGAGGGAACACCATATTGCTGGGTAATATTCAAACCTCAATCTCCGTTATCAAAATCAAGCAAGGAAGGCATATGATCCTTGAAGTCACGTTCCAAAGAGACCACACATTAGTGTGTGGAAGGTTGGAGAGCATCACCCAGCCATGGAAACACCCCCGTACACACTTCCCGAGAAACACAGGAATCCCCATATAAAAGCAAAAAATATGCTTCTACTTCATCTGAAAGTGTCCATAACATTATTATTTTTCCACGCTTAATCAATGCAGATTAACTGTAGAACACAAACAGCACATAAACCAATAAATGATGCCTACGACCTCAAGTCCTCAACCAACGACCTCAAGTCCTCAACATAGCAGACCTTTGTAATTTTTTTATTCTGTTATATCGCTAAGTTTCCAAGAATATAATATTTTCTAGGAATTTAACTTTTTTTAGAAGTTTTATGAAATGAATATGACCTTATAAAAGAATGGCTTTACGATGTTATATTGTGAGATGTATAGGATTTCAGAAGACTTGAGCTACCCAGAGCTTTGATCCTCTAAATATTTAAAGCCAGTATTCTTGAGAAGTTCTTTAATTTTGTAGGTTGCACGCCTGCAAATTCTTTTATTTGATTTGATTCACAGATAGGGGTGGGCAAAAAAATCGAACTAGCATGGTACCATATCGAACTGTAATGGTACTGAACCGTTTATAGTATTTTCAAGCGGGATTGATTTTTTCATCACGAACCGAAACCGAACCGATACCAAATGGGGCGAGACCGTGATACAAATATTTCAAACCGATTATCACGGACCGAACCGTCCAACGCTATATACAGAGTTTGTCGGAATACGTATCTCAAATAATTATGGAGTATTTATTTACTTCATCTTACCGTGTTTAGAGTACTTCGTATTTTATTATTCATTTTTAAACTCTCTCATTATTATTGTTGTTATTATATTTATCATTACTATTGGCATTATTTTTCTATAGTTATTAGTATTCTGGTATTATATGAATTGGAAAAAAAATTATTTTTTAGATTTGGACTCGTTATCTTTTATTCTTTATGTTTATGATCCGTTTAAACTTGAAATCAATACTTTTATTTAATATTCTTGTGCTTTTTTATTCAAATTTATACATTAAATTCAATATTCTTTAAATAATGTACGTTCATTTTTTTGGCACGGTTTGAGCATGAGTATGGTATTATACCGTTCCGTTTCAAAACGGAATGGTACCGAATGGTTTTGGAGTTCATCTCGTACTGATACCGAACCGTTTAAATAATAGTGGTCCGTGATAGATTCCGGTAGTATCACGGACCATCACGGACCGTGCCCACCCCTATTCACAGAGTTCATAAATGAAGGGAATATTACAAGGTTTTAATCATGGATTATCATATTCATCGTCTGCATTTAAACTCTTTATTTAGTCAGGTTTGCTTCTTGGAAAATATATTTCTAGATATTTGTTTACACTATTTTGTTTGTTTTGGATTTTGGTTGTTCATTTGTGTGTTAGAATAATTTTTGTGCTAAGATGACAAATATGAAAATATGCCCTTACACATGCTATGATGGAAACTATTTCGACAGCAACAAAATATATTAGTGTTCATTTATAGTTCTATCTTTCTACGAAAATAATCTATTGGGTCGTGTCATTTATAAGTACATCAACTCTAAAGACTCTAAGCATTTTTTTAGTTCTTGGACATTAGTTTTTGGAGGGGCCAGCTTCGGAAGCAGAATCATCCTTCCAAGCAATCAAGGGAATTTACATATTAAGATTATATATGTTGGCTTTTGGATTTTAAGTAGGTTTTTGGTTTATGTTTTTTAATATGATCGGGGGGGGGGGGGGGTT
>OOIL02000624.1:410986-429790 GCA_900332095.2 Cuscuta campestris | reverse complement strand
TTATACTTAGACTTCAATTTAAATTTTGAAGGGGTCTTTTGGTCGTTTTGGACAGTTTAGGGAGTTTGTACAAGTTTAAAAGATTGTTTTGGAGTTTTCTTCTTGCCCTTTAGAGATTGATGATGTATTGATTACAATTTACTATGTGATGGTTTTCAGGGCTAAAAGCAAGGCTTTAACAATTTTGAATTTAATTCTGACCCCAATTTTCATATTTGATGATGCAGATTGCATGCATCATCATTAACTTGAGGAAAGAATTTCTATTTGAATTAACATAAGGTAACTTTGTTTCACCTACACTATTCCAAATCATTTCAAACTATTCCAAATCATTTCAAATTATTTTCCAAGATCTACATATAGCATTGATGTACTCGAACATGCATCATCTTCAAAGTGGCAAGAGAAAACAACATCATGCATTTCCAACGCCTAAAGTCTCGCCCTTTGAATTACTTTAATCATGAGAACTTCTTCGCATTTTCTCTCATGATTTACCCCCCATCATCCTCACATTGTTAGGGAATAGTAACCATACTCTTTGTTGGAAATCTAGGAGGGGTAATAAAGCTGTGTAGCAGCATTACATAGAACGGTATACGAATGAACGTGAAAAAAAGTGATAAACTAAATGAATCGCGTGATCACTTTCACATTAAAGTTATTTCATGGTACACCAAATTAAAATTCTTCTATCAGATAAGACGTTTATATCTAGGAGTATGGAAGATCTATCATTATTCATTACTTAAACATACCCTGGGCTCCACATTTATAGAGCACAAACAGATCGGGCGTATCTCTTGACAAAACAACACAACTTTACGCAAAACATTCTAATGTATGCCCACAACATTCCAATTCCAATGTAGGGAGCACTTGTGTTAAACATACCATTTCAGTAGTTTTATGCACAAACCCTGACATATTATCACGAAACGCTCAAATCTTTAAAGGTAAACATTCAAATGTATAATGTCTTTTAGTAAGGAACCCTGGAGATGAATATTGCATTCGAATGTTTAGTTTCGAATGCACATTATTTTGAACTCTATTCACGAAAATCCAAAACATTTTTGTAAAACAATAATTTCCAAAATAAAATTTTCCCGGGCTGATCTGGAAGCTCAACGGACTCAACCCTTGGGCTATGCTAGGGCCTTCCGCGCCTTGGACCCCGATACAAAATTAGTAATATCGTGGAACGAGCACGCATTCCACACCACCCCACTCGTTAACAACATCTATTAAAGCTTTCATCCGACCTAAGTAAATCCAATTACAGAAACTAGATGATGACACTAAAATCACCAACACAAAGCACCAACATTTTTTCAATACATAGCAAAAAAACACTATACTTTGAAATGATTTTGCATAACACAGAAACATCTATATGTAAATTAAATCGTTAATCTTTAGTAAACTGAATAAGCAACCTGAGTTTGAAAATCATGTGTATGGGTCAATACTCCATATTATGTTCTGATGACAATCAATCAAAATTCCATGAATTTTTTTATATGTACGAATGAAACACTATGTTTAAGAAAACCTTAGTGTTTAAGAAAACCTATATAACCCCAATATGGTTATATAGGTTAAGTGCAAAAACGAAACAAATAAAACAAAGCAGAGAGAAACAAGGGACATATAGTAAATTGAAAGAGCAAAAGTAACTGTGTTTCACTCCCATGCCCTTCATGCAAATTCTCTGTAGTGTATCCTCAAGAATAAGGTGTGGGGGAAGGGAAAAAAAAGAACCGATCACAATATTGAGGTGACCCGAACAGATTGATCTGCCGATCCAGTCAAAAAAACAGGCAGCGTTGGATGCCAATCCACAGTTGTTATAGATGCACTGTGAGGTAGAGTTCTCATCCCACCACCCATGCCGCGTCCAACCTGATAACACAATTTATTAATTAATGATACAGAGTATGTACTAATAACAAGAGAGTCGAGTGATTCTTCATCACACCTGATAAATAGGTGCTCTTAGTGAATTTGATGAGATCAGGAGTTGATTCCCATTGCCATCTAAGGCCATTTCTTGCTTATACATCATATCACTTTGAAGGTTGCAGAACCTAAGATTGAGAAGATCAATCGGGTTATTAGTGAGTGAACTAAAAGGATCTCCAAAGATCTCCACAAAGCATGGGATGGAACAATTTCAATACCTGTTGCAATTTCTCGACCAGAGTACTCTACCTTGGTTCTGCAAACTCCACTCGAACATCTGTCATGCCATCCCGATTGTGATTGTTTAGATATTTTACAGCTGTTTATTACGTATATTATTCATAAAAGAAATATGTACTAGTTGATGACTGGAACAAGAATTGAACTCAGTCTTGCCTTTCCATCTTCACCCAGAGTGAAGATGCTTGTCTCATCAGACCCAAATAAAACAGAACTAATTGCAGAATCATGTGCTGGCCACCCAGTGATTTGCAGACCAGCAGACATATCTTTCCATTGTTAAAGTTTTACACTCGTCATGCATAAATGTCAATACACAACGTAGCAAAATTGTTATGATTAATATCTGAGTAGGATACCAAACATATGAATCATTCCATCTGTGGCTGCTGCTGCTAAGAGCTTTCCATTGTGATTAAAACATAACGAAGTAATGGCAGGTGGATCTTCACCGAGAGGAAGGACTGTCTAAAGTTGTGAGAAAGTAAGGCTCGACAACTGTTATCCGCAAAGCAAAAAAGATAATGAAGAAGGCCTCTTCACCAGCATTCAAATTCCTAAGACAAGCAGACACATACCATGGATTTCCATGTCCTCATGTTCCAAACTGTTAACGAAGCATGCCCTAATTTGCCGAAATACACAGAACCAGGCCTGCAAGAAGAATAATGGTACTCCGTATTAGTTTTCACCTTTGCAAATGAAATCGGATAGCTACTGCCTACTGCAAAGTCAATCATTACACGATTAAACAGGGATACAATTCAGACATCAGGTGGGCAACACAAATAGTTCACAGATTGTTCCAGCAGTGGTAAGGTATTTTGTGGGATTGGCAGAAGCTGATATTTGGTTTGGCTTCTATTCCACATGTCCCGATTGCCACCAAAGCCCATCCTTCTTAGGTGAGAAGTTCAATCATACAAATGTCTCTATACATTCCTCTTCAATTTTTCATTTTACTTTTCAGCAAACAAAAGTATGGAAACTTAATCCTCAAGCACTGTATAGCTTTAATAGGAACCAAGCGATGGAATAGTAAACCTAAATTCCAAGTTAACTCTACTCCATTCCAATCCGGGATTAATTTTTATGACTTTCATTCCTTTTTTCATTCCATAAAACAGATAAACCCATATTTGAAAATACTTCTTAATACTTTATTACAGTTTTTATTACTGTATTGGACAATTCATCTCAGTTTAATTGATTTTACAGATTACGGGGGTCGTCACATACACACCCTAAAGACGTTGTAGGATAGGCCCATCGCCGTGTGGGTGGGTCTTGTGATGATAATGGTTAATGATTAGAGAACAAGGATTTTGGATTACACTCAGATGTTAGTTTGTATGGAAAGGCTTATTCGTTATTACAAAGTCATGCAGTGATGACACACCTAATCAACCAATGATTGACTATTGATTATGTCATGCATGCTTAATCACGTGGCAAGTTGATTTTGAAATGCATTTCTGTATGAATTCGTCTATTTCCAATAATGGTAAAAGAGTCATTCTGGTAATGCTTTAGCTACAGATAAATAAAATCAAATGAGACATTGAACTTCCCCCTTCTTACTTCCTATGATGTTCTGGGTAGCATATGCAGGAATGCATTAGGGGTCTTACGGAAACAAGATCTCTCTGTTTTGTTTTACAGGGGTAAGGATGCAAATATCTTCAGCACCCCCCCCCCCCTCCCCAAAAAAAAAACAAAAAAAGTTTATAGTGGGATTCTTCTTCTTGTTGTTAGAGTTAAGTATTAAAGCAGCAAATCCATTTTTGAACTGGACAGATTTTTTGACTGAAAGATTTTAGGACTCCTATTTTGGGTAGGCTATTTATATATAATTTTCTTAATGAAAACCAGTTTTCAATGTTGTACACCATTTAGACATTAGGTATTTTGGACCAAAAAAAACTGCTGGTGGTTCTTATTAAAAACTAACAACCGGAGTTTTTTTCTCTTAAACTATAATTCTTTTGCATCCAGATTGATTTATATCTTATTGTTCGTTGTTTTCTCTGTATCCTGTAAACATGAGAGACTAAATCGTTGTAGGGTTTTGGGTTTGTTGTGAGAACTTATCTATAATAGTGTTATTAATTATTACGGTACTGCCCTCATCCCAAAAAGTAGTCCTAAATTAAAAGCCATGTTATAATAGATTTGGTATGGCATAAGTGTCGAACTAACATAAATCATGAACCCAACTTACTCTCTATGTCTGGATTTAGGTGTCTATGTTCTTGTTTTTGTTTCTCCACAATCAGTTGTCCACTTTCCATATTCAATAAAGAAATTATGATGAATTGTCTTATATATCTTATGGATAAGGTATGAAAATTGTTGATATGAATGGGTGACTAACTATTTTTTTAAACACATTTCCTAAAAATGTGATTCTTTTAGAAAGTGAACTAATCCCGGATGGAGAGAGTAACTTTTTAGGTTTATTAGCTTTGCTAAATCAAATAGGACAGATGAGAGTATATGGTCATATGTCTTTATTCGCCTCACTGTGTATGTGCTCATGACACATTTGCATGAAGCCTTGATCATGCCTTATGCAATTATTTCATAAGATGATAGATGATTTTGATCCAAACACTTTGCCTAGACATTCAACTTTCCCTGGCAGCCTAGGCTTTCTTTACGGCTTTACGCCGCCTATACATCACCTGAGTACCTGACCTTGCACATAATACACCTTCCACTACTTAGAACAATGATTAAATCACAAGTGAACCTAACATTAGACAACCACATAACACTTCCAATTTTCATCATGTGATTAGAAGACTTCTACAGAAGGCTGATCCTTATTTACCCTTTGATGATTCCTAGAGTTCACCAGGTTAATTTGTTTGGCTTATCATAGAAGCAATTCTTCATGCTAGGCTATATAATATATAACTCATAACCCTTGGGTGGCTTTGAGATAACTGATTCGCATATATAAAACCATTATGCTGTTCTTTACCGATTTGTCTTCTATCTATTTCGTATATTCAATCGTTATTTTTAATTTATTTGCTTAATTCATATCTATCTTCCTCTTATCTTAATAATTAGACCTAGAAGAGCCATTAATAGCTGTCATAAACAAATGGGGAACAAATGTTTACATAGTTTACCTTGTAGATGCTGCCGCAGACACAAAAATGGGCTCCACGGGACTACATTTTAGGTCCAGCACACTGGATAGTAGAAAAATAAATAAACAAATAATAAAGATAAGAGTTACCAAAGACACAAGTTTACACAAGTCTAACGGTGCTAGTAGTACAGGAGGAAGTGGAAAGACAACGAAAAAACAGTAAATGCAGGGATCATTTTAAAAACCTTGTGAATTCTGTAGTGCCTTTAAGATCACAGACAACACGCTTTGCATCAGCATTCCATGCTTTTATGCCTCCATCAGCTGTACCTATGAGGAGCTTATTTGGTGAAACATATTGCATTAAAAAAAGGATCAGCCTTCAAGTTCCAGTAATAACATCCACACACGGCATAGAATTAAAAACAGAAACATCATCCACACATAGCCTAAAATGAAAAACAGACATCCGCTCATATCTACCAGACGATCAGATTTGGAATCCCATTCAAGTGCCATGATTTCTGCCCCACAATAGATAGTGGCATTTCTTGATGTTGACGCCGATGATTCATATGTCCATATCCTTCACCAAAATGAAAGGGACTAACAATGAAATTATGATCAGACAATTACAAGGATATTTGCCAAACTTTCTTGTATTGTATCAGTTTACACTTCAAATGCATATATAATACATTAAGAGGCTATGTTGAGCCAACATCATCTTTTCAGTGTCTTAATTACCAACTAAGGTCATCAGTTGCATTTCTTTAACAGTTAAGCATTCTTTAATAAAGATGGGAATCCCTCTAACAAGCACCAAAATAGAGGATCCATATTAATGGAAAGTATAAAGTCCAAATGTCACATTCTTATGAAAAGCATGCATTGAGTAACAACTTAAAACACAAACCTAACAGTCCCATCCACAGAAGCGCTGGCAATGTTGTCCCCAGATGCAGAAAAGCGGCACTGTGTGATCGGACTTGTGTGGCCAAGGAATGTCTCCTACAATATAATATTAGATTTCAGAAGCAACATTTACTAATTTTAAATTATAGTGAGAAAACATAAAAAGAGAAGAGAATGAGGGAAGAAAATAATATATTATATGCGGAATTGAAATAAACCCGAAATTTGAAAGACAAAAAAACAAGGTGTTGTTCACCAAACCAATTAAAAATGAAACAAGAAAAAAATCAAATGCTAACAAGAGGTCCAAAGCATCATTTTTCCTCTTAAACAATTCACCTGAAAGTCTACTCTCACTTCTGGGAATTCTTCCTCTCTCTGCATTTGACTGCCAGAGTCTGTTATGAAGCTATTGGTTTGTTATGCGGCTTAAAAATAAGAGGCAAAAAAAATATTTTATGTGGAGAAACTAAAATATGTATTCAGATTAATTTGTGAATTGTTGTGTGACTGAA
Source organism: Cuscuta campestris (assembly GCA_900332095.2). Classification (NCBI taxonomy): domain Eukaryota; kingdom Viridiplantae; phylum Streptophyta; class Magnoliopsida; order Solanales; family Convolvulaceae; genus Cuscuta; species Cuscuta campestris. The sequence goes on along the minus strand of OOIL02000624.1, from coordinate 423,049 downwards.
GTGCATTCAAAGCTAAATTTGCAAAGATGATGAGCTCGACATGAACTAAGCAATGACATCATGAATTCATGAAATCATGACGACTTAAGTGGTCAAAGTGATGTCACGGGTTAGAAGTCCTAGGATTTAAGATATTCTTAACCTCCCCCACAAATTGGAGCATAAAAATTGTTCAATCCAAGCTTGTTACAAGTTACAAATATATTCAAATATAGGACCTCTAAGAGACTTGGTGTAAATGTCATCACCTAACTTATCATCAGAAGTCTCAACAACAACAACAATCAACACATTAAAATCCCATGAACGGGGTCTATAGAGGGTAGGTGTATGCAAACCTTACCCCTACCTAAAAAGGTAGATGAGCACTTTCCGATAGACCCCGGAATAAACACGGAATCATAAACTTTATAAAAATACAGCCAGTCATATTTGAGGTGAAACACAGGATTTCGAGCAATAAATAGAGTTGCTTGATTATCAAATATCAAAGGTTATCTGTGGTGCACTGGTATATTGTAAGTTTGTAACTCTTGAAGTAAATGCACTAGGCCTTCAAAGTTCAAACATATATTCACGCATAGCAAGTGCTATAGCACAATGCTCGGCTGCTGCACTAGAGCGGGTAACTTCTGTGTTCTTACCTTTCCAAGATATTAAGTTTTCGGCTAGAGAGAGGTCAAAGAACATCTGATATGAAACAAATTGAGTGTTATTTATCTTCATAGAGAGAACCTTGTCAGTGTGTCTTGTTCAGTTGTTCATGTACTGTAGTGTTGGGAACACAGAATCTGATAAGATCTGCATCACTTATAGCAGAATGCCACAGCAGAAATTTTAATCATATTACTCCATACTGTCTAATTGAGTTTGTTGTTCTAATGAAATCACTAGTTGAGTTTGTTGTTTTAAGGAAATCACTAGTCATTAAATAAAAGGACTCTTAGGTTATTAGGAGTCCTAAAGCCATATGTTAACCTAGCTTGTTACTCCCTCTATCCCGCAATAATATTCCACATTTTCTTTTTCATCTGTCCCAAAAAAGGCTTTGCTTTCCACTTTTAGAAAAGTTTTTGTAGCTATTAATATTTCTCTCCTCTGCACCACTTTCAATCATACAATTTCACTTTTCTTAACCTTCGTGTCCGATCAATTGTGGAACATTGTTGCAGGACGGAGGAAGTATGATTTTGTTATTTTGACCTTATCAGTTTCTTTGTACAGAGTTGTTATAAATATCCCAGCCTCTCTATTTCTCAGATTTCCAGAAAATAAAATAAAGTATTGTTCAATGACATTGAGATTCTCTTGGCTTCTATTCCTTTTCATCAGTGAGATTCTTATTGAGAGAAGGGAAGGAGAGGTCTATTTAGTTTTCATTTAGATCCTGAATTAATTCTAACAGGTTTCTATCAGAATGCCAATGAGTGATGGATGGAGAATCTACAAATTCTCCAAGTACACTAACCACGCATGATGATACATTTTGTGTGAAGACTGATGACATAGGTAGTGTAACAACAAGAACAGCAACAAATCCAATGTAATCCCAAAAGTGGGGTCTGGGCAGAGTAGAATGTACACAAACTGTTTCAGGGTGGACCTGTTTTCGATAGACCCTCCGCTCAAAAGAGAACAAAGGAATAAAACCAAAGTAAGGTTTTGTCCCCGGTGAACCTGAAACTAGCCAAGTCATGTCTAATCACCTCCCCTAGTTTAGAGAAATATTTTTTTGCATTACCACTACACAATATATGAATGGTTTTGTGAAATTAGGTTTGTAATTTAGCACATATGTTTTGAAAACATTAAACAATACTGATCACTCCTTCATAGGGAAGACCTGCATACATCCAGAATAGTCATCAACAAAAAGAACATGGAAGCAACATCGTGTTGCAGAAGTGACATGAAACATGAAATGGGTCCCACACACCAGTATGAACTAAATTGGATGGAGATTCAGCCTGAGTAGTGACAATTCTAGGAAAAAATTGACGGAATCGCATGTCAAGATGTCATGATGAACACTCTACAAACTCAAGTGTAGGAAAACCTAGAGCCGCATGTTGTAGTTTAGATACCCTGGGATGTACTGATCAGTTGTCTGCGAACGTAAGAGATTCCATGGATACAACAAGTGGGAAAATACCTAAGATAACTACAGTACTACACCATCAAGGGAGGAGGAATCCAATGGATTAGAGGGTGAGATGATATATAGGAAAGCGAAAAAGAAGAGGTTTGAGGATTTTGACTTGATGTTGCTGGTTTCTCAGCAACACAACGTTCTGTTTCCAGAGACGGGAGAAAAGTCAAAATATGCCTGAAGAAAATGGCATTTATGGTAGAGATGAATAACCAGAAAGGGTATACCAAAAAAGTTGAAGAGAAATTTGGCCGGAAAATGGTGGTCTTCAAACATGATAGACTTAGTTGATGGCATAGTTTAGAAAGTCTTAAGAAGTTACAAATTTCTACAGTAATCTTAAAAGGTGAATATATGATAGATTTAGTTGATTGAAAATGTATGGTTTATATAGTTGATTGATTGCAAAGTGTAAAGTTTGAAATGTGACCAATTCATCTCAATCCAAAGTCAACTTTTGTCACTTACATAACGTTTAAATCTTGGGAAACCAAAAGATATGTTTATCATCTAGATTGACAGCACTGTCCTCACCTTGAACATTTGTTAACAAATCCCTCCTCTCACTCTTGCTCACACAAGACTTTTGAGAACAGGTAGCTCCTTGATCATCAATGTAATGAGAGGATTCTCTCTTCCCAACATCAGAAGTTGTAGGGTTACAATCATCAGATAATCTAGGTGAAGACACAGTTTGCTCATGACTACCTTCTTTTATGTTTGATGAGCTGTTCATTCAAAAGCTTAGTAACAGTAAAAGGAAGAAATTGATTCTGACATTAAAAGAGAAAAAAGTTGGTGGTCTTGAAATTCTACAAAAAACAATCATAGGATCTCTCACCTCCTTGCTTGACGTAGCTGAACCTCTTTCTCCTCTAACAAGGCCTGAAGTTGTGAAACTTTGAGATTAAGTTGCTTAATGTCTCCCTTGAGACGATTCACAGCGTTATGTTCAGAACTGATCTTCAGTAATGCAGGGATGCGTAACTTGACTAAGGACAAATTCAAAGACAAAAACTGAGGTAGCTGGTAAAAAGTAAAGTTGAGAGCATTCAGGTTTTCATAACTAGTTGTCAGTAATCTACTAATCTCATGATTGGAGGCCAGACTCCAAGATTACAATGGAGCTGCTCTGGAATATGAGTAAACTGACAACGGGTCACCAGGGAAAGGGCAGACTCTCTTTAAAGAACTAATGCTCAAATTAGCATAGCTGATAGCATTGTTGTTGACAATAAGAGGTACTAAATATAAAGCACAATGAAGACAATAAAAATCAATGCTCAAGGATATGACTAATGTGAAGCATCTTGCTAAGAAAATTCCTGACAGATAGTTGTAAGGCATCGATCCACTCCTTAGAAAAGTAGAAACGAAATTCAGGATCCGCCTGAGGATTCTTATGATATGGGATGGCTGCACAAGTAATAAGAATTGCTAAAAGATAGGCAGAAACCACCAAAGGCACAATACGAAGAAAGACAAATAGAACCGACCAAACCACAATGCCCAATCTTGGTGTTTTTGCAGTAACTCGCTACCATGGCTATCAAAAAATTCAATCACTTTCTCCTTCTTCCCAGTTTGTAAGGCATGGATGATATAATAACGCATAATAGAGACTTCCATTTTCGATAAAGTAGACATTAGTTCAGCCTCGTATGACCCGAAACATTGTTTGAAAAAGTGGAGCAGATTCACCAAGTTCTCAGCTTGAAAATTTGGAATGTAAACTGAAAATATCAAGTCTAATAGCATATCAACTTGGAACCCTTTCCCAATATCGCTGCCTAGCTCTTTCTCATATGCCTGCAGAGTGTTTGTAAACCCTCTGAATACAAGAAACTCTCTGACTAACTCCTCCGCGTACTGCAAATTCTCCATCTTCGCCTCCAAAAACTTACAAACAAAGCTTCCATTGAGTATCGCACGGTTGTGGTCTGCGTGTTCCCATGTATGCTACTCCTGAGTCAGATCATGTTTTAAAGATGTTTCTCCAATGGCTCATTATCTGTCGAACCGTTAGACTTTCTAACAAAAAACCCGCACGCTCCTGTTATCGTTTCTCCCAAGGGATAACACTTGTTGTAATCACTACAGTACCATCAGCATCTATACAAGAAATTTTTATACTCCGTAATAAACAGAGCAGATCAGTTTAATCTTATCGAGAAATCTAGGGATTAGATATGCTGACACACTAATCAGCATTCTTTGTTCTTCCCAGAGTACTCCTATTATTTACCTATTTACCGGTGACGCGAGTTTTGTCGAAATAATTCCAAATCCTTATATTTTCAAGAAGACAACTGAGGTCCTTATATTTTGTTGTAATGACTTGGAGAAAACATTTCATCCAATATTTCATCCATAAGTGTTAATAAATGTATATTTTTCCTATTTTTCCATTACCGTTTTTTCCTATTTTGCCATTACTCAGTTTTTTCTTTTTTAGAAAAATATTTTATTTCATTTATTTTAATATAATACAAACAATTTTGAACTTTTATCCGATTTTATAGAAGAAATTCTAAAATAACACTTTAAAAAAGAGTAACAAAAAAAAAGAAAAATAAAAAAATAAAAAAAAGAGCGACCTAAGATTTATTACCTTAAAATATTTAGAAAAAAAGGAAAAAAATACATTTATTTATATTTATTGATGAAATATTGGGTGGAATGTCCCCTCCCAGTCATTACAACAAAATGTAAGGACCTCCGTTATCTTCTTGAAAATAGAGGGACCCGAGTGTTATTTCGACAAAACTTGCGTCACCGGTGAGTAATTTTCTGTTGTTCTTTCATCGCCCCTCGGGCAAATTTTACTTTAGCTCTCCCCTTTTAACCATAAACGCATATTAATCGGATCGGATGTATCATTACCGAATTAGAAATCATCTTAAATAGGACTAAAACATAGAGAAAAGTATCAAAATAGGACTTTCATTTTTTTTTCCGGAATAGGACTTTGCACTGTGGTAATGTGACTTTGCATTGTGGTAATGTGGCAGTGTACATGTGCAAATTACTATACTTTTTTGGTAATGTATATGACCATGTTTGGTAATGTAGTCCTATTTCGGGAATAAAAACATGAAAGTCCTATTTTGGTATATTTTCAATGTTTTGGTCCTAGTTTGGTCTTTCTCCCTTACCGAATCCGTATCCGTTTATTTTTGTCGGATATCGATTTCGGATACGGATCTTGACGGATACTGAAAATCAAAACCATATCCGCATCCGTCGGATATCGGATATATCTGTATCTGTTTCCAATTTTTACAATCAAATTAAACAATACTTTAATTTTAAATTAGATTAATGTCAAACTATTTTTAAATCAACTATAATTTGTTATGAGATTCTTATTTTCTTTGTTTTCATTATTTATGATATTCTACGATAACTTCATATGATAAAAAGATATACATACCACACATATACGCATATTTTTATATGTCCGCACATATTTTTATGTGTCTACACATTTATTTTGTATATAAAAATGTCTTATACTTTGAAATATCAATAGAGAAACAAAATATAAACATAAAAAAATTATGAAAAACTATATATAACGGATTGGATATTCGGATAAACGGTTATCTAAACGAATGCATATTCGGATCGGATTTTAAACGGATCGGATATACAATTACCAAATCCGTATCCGTTTAGTAATCGGATATCCTTAATCGGGTATGGATAATATCTGCTTAAAACGGATGCGGATATTTCCTCTTTAAACGGATACGGATGCGGACGGTAATCGGATTTTCGGCTATCCGTTGATAGCCCTACTTTTAACTTATTACTTAGAGAATTTTTTTTGTCTAAAACAGAAATAGATTTAAATATAATTATATTTACATCAGACCAAGTGTAGGGAACTAGCCCTAAGCCCACTATTTTTTTTGAAGTCTTAGCTTTATCACAGTAAGTTATTGAAAATAAAGCGGTTATAGAATGAACATATTACGGCTAAGAATAAACACTACAATTAAAAGTAAAAATTTTGTTGAGTTAAAATGAACATTCGCCAGGTGTACCGAACTTTACGATAGCCAGGTGTACGATATACATTCTCGATAGGAAGGTGTGGTACGTTTCCCTCCTAAATACCTATACCATACATCCAGATGTATATGGTGTTACCCGTACATCTGCATTAATACTCATTTTTGAGTTACTGAATACTCATTTACGAGCATAACTAAAGTTTAGAATTATGAGTATTCAGTTACTCGTAAATAAGTAATCATTTGCTCATAATTTGGACTCGCTGCAAACGTATAAGATACACTGTGCAAAACTTATTTCTTTCTACTGACTCATGCTTCATCAACCTAGGCTCCATTCCGTTCAACTTATTTTTTCTGATCGGATCTGATTTTAATAAGTTCTGATCTGATCTGATCTGATTAATTATGATTTAATTTAAAATTTCAAATCAATAATTTGATTTGACTTTATAATAACGTTTGAAAATTGTAATGATAATTCATATTATAATATAATCAATATTTTTTATTTAATGATTATTTTTTAATAAAATAAAAATAGTTAATTCATATATTAGAATAATCATTCATATTATAATGTACTCCCTCCGTCCGGAAATATTCTTCCCATTTGACTTTTCTTGGTCAAAGTTTTTAAACTTTGACTATGATATATGGAAAAAATACATTGTATCACGATATAACTTTAATTTGAATATGTTCCTTTTGATATATAGTTTTCAAATATCAAATTTTTACAAAATATATCTGTGTATAAATAAAGATATTAGTGGCCAAAGTGCAATCTTGGAGACCGTAAAAAGTCAAATGGGAAGAAAATTTCCGGACGGAGGGAGTAATAATATTTTTTATTTTATGATTATTTTTTGTGAAATTAGAATATTAATTTAATATTTTAATAATTACTTCATATATACATTAGAAGAAATATTTAATTTAGATATACATTAAAAAGTAATTAAATTTAGATAATCAATATATAGAAGAGATAGTATTTTTATTAAAATATCTCATCCTTATAAAAGATCAAAACGTTAGAAAATCAAATTACAAGTAGCAATAAAAATATATTTTAAAAGTAGAATTAGATGACATTGTCATTTTTAACAACAACAACAACAACAACAACAACAACAACAACAATAATAATAATAATAATAATAATAATAATTCTTGATGGGATCTGATTTTAAGAAGTCCTGATCTGATCTGATCTGATTGGATCTGATTTGGTTTGATCTGATCTGATCTAATTTTAATAAGAATAAGAAAAAATAAGAAAAAATAAGTTGCACAGAACGGGGCCTTGTTTGACAAATTCTATTAAAAAGTAACGGTGGTCCCTAAGGTCTTTTTCTTTCAAAGAGAATTAGTATCAATGAATTAATCAAGGTGGAATTGTTTTCAAAAGGTGTAGTACCTTCAAAAACAATATGCAATCTCAATCTATATAATCAAGCATCAATGTTTGTAGAACCATAATATTTTCGTTAGTTTGATCCTAGACCCCATTATACTAAAATTTATTTTATTTAAGTTAGTGCTACCAAAACAAGTTCTACCTTATTTATTTAAGTACTCCGTACAAACGGATTTATTTGGTGATTAACAACTCTTTCTATAGCAAATAAATGTGTTTATTCACTATTCACAGGGAAACTTTATTTATTTTCTTTCTCTATTTTCTTTACTCATTTGATAAAGTAATATAGTCATGTCACCTCTTATTTTGTAAAATTTTTATGTAGTTTTTAAATATATATTTTTTATTTTTTAACTCTATTCCAATTTTGAAATAAATTGTATTGAAAATAATTTCAGTCAAACATCGTAAACTGACACTTAGAATTTAAATTAAGATGGATAGAGTAATGTTTTTTGAGACTAAACTAACTCATAAAAGAAATGGGGGAGGAAGAAAGTCTCCCTAACTAGTGTTTACCTATGTCAATTACTATATCCTGATTGTTAATGCTCCTACCATCTCCCGCAACACCACCAAAGGTGATTTAGGCCCCGTTCCGTTCAACTTATTTTTTCTGCTTTTTTCTTAATTTTATTAAAATCAGATCAGATCAGATCAGATCTAATCAGATCAGATCAGAACCAATCAGATCAGATCAGATCAGAACTTATTAAAATCAGATCAGATCAGAAAAAATAAGTTGAACGGAACGGAGCCTTAGAATGTTATGTGAGCTAGTTAGGCCCTGTTTGGTGAGTTTTGAAAATATGATAAGATATGTGTTTTGAAGATATAGATTTTGAAATGTGAGAGATAAGTGTTTGGGGAAAATATGAATAAAATCAATTATAACCCTTTCATGTTTGGTGAAACTTTGAAAAAAAAATGAAACAACTCACCATCCCTCACTAGTCGGGTTGTAAATGAATCGAATCGAAACGAATATCGTAATATTTGAATGTGTATTTCATTAATTTTTTTGAATACGAATCCGAATACGAATATGAAACGAATTAAAAATAAGATTTGTATTTGTATTTGATTAATATTCGAATAGTTATCGAATCCTAAACGAATATTTGAATAATCATACTCCGTAATTTATATGTTGATTTCGAATAATTTACTTACAAGATTTTTTATACCATATCTAAAAACATTAATACATTTGTGTCTTACACAAATTATATTTTATAAAATATAATTATTAAAAATCACATGCTTTAAATTCTTGTATAACGTTAATATGATGAAATCTTAATATTTTAAATGCAATTTATACTATACTAGTTTGCTTGACATGCTCTGTGTATATAAATATTACGTATGTTCGAATATTCGAATATGATCCGAATCGAATACATCTCTATTTGTATTTGTTTAATATTCAAATCAAAACTAATATTTGAATTTGTATTTGAATAACGCAAATTTGAATCATTATATTCGAATACGAATCATGAATCAAATTTAAAATTTTTGATTTGTTTACATCCCTACCCACATGTAGCGATGAAATAAAATTTAAAAACAAAAAAAAAAGAAACAGGATTGTAAATTGAAATTGGACCATGAAGATTGAACCTACGATTAGCAATCAGAAACAAGGTGGCGACCCAGGGTTTTAAGCTCATGGCGGCGGCCGGCGAAGATAACGACGACTATAGATGGACCTTCAACAAATACTTGCGATTGAGGACAGAGGCTGGAGCTTCGGGTTTGACGGCGGCAACCTCATTTCTCAATTTCCGGCAGTAAACAAGGCAATATGATATCAGCGATAAGATAGCGGCATGTTTACCCGGATATAAAAACACGTCATTTGTACCGATTTTGCATTTCTCCAAATTTGAAATCCCAACCCTTTTTTGTTCACCAAACAAAAGTTTTAATTTGATATTGGAGATATCCAAACCCATATCTTTTTAGTTCACCAAACATACCTTAAGGCAGCGCTATTACTTATTCTTATTATAACTTATTTTTTCTACTTATTACTTATTCCGTATTTTATTATAATCAGATCAGATCAAATCAAATTAAATTAGACTAGATCACATCAGACCAGATCAGATCAGAAACAGCTTTAATTATAACTGCTACCTGATCTGATCAGACTAAATCAGACCAGATCAGATCAGACCAGATTAGATCTTCAAAAAATCAGATGAGACCAGGCAAATGGAACGCAGCCTAAGTCTTTTGTGACAGAAATCTCTCAAGACATTAGGTAGTAAGTTCATTCGTTTGGGCTTCATTCCCAGCTCAAATAATACATATTAATTCTTTTTAGGGCCAAAAAATGAATATATTAATTCACATGATCAAGTGAGTAACAGAGTCAGGTGAAATAAAATCTCAAGCACCACACTACAAACAAACATTACACTCACGACCAACAAAAGAAAAAATAATGCGAGTCAAAAGACCCCAACTCCCAAATGCAATCATCAATAAAAGAACTAAAAGTTCGAACAAAAACATTGACCGTCACTATGCTTCAAAGAATTGACTATCTCGATGCTGTCCTAGCACCTCTCAATCGTTTGAATCTCCCGCTCCTTCAACCAAGAAAGTGCTTCACGACAATGTGGAAGCGGGGATTAAACACCACCCTACATAAACTAGCTAATGGCTATTAAAAAAACATTCACATCAAAATTAATCTCCACTAGAAAGAATTCATCATACAAGCCTGCCACTAGAGCACTATATTTCTTCAGTCTAGCAAGCCTCTCTCACGACACCCAATAAATTCCCCTAGAGTCATTCCCCTTACCCTGCCACTAGAAAGCATTCATCATACATTCAATATTCAATAAAAAAACCCATGTGGGAGAAGAAAGAAACCCGCCCCATATTATGGCATGGCGTGTGCAACCTGTTAAATATATTCTATATTTAATATAAATATATTGTTTCCTATTATTGTCTCCTACCTTGTATAGGATTAGGAATATATTGTTTCCTATTATTGACTCCTACCTTGTATAGGATTAGGAACTCTTATGTATATATAGACATGTACCCCCACATATTTGATCAATGAAATTAACCTTTCTACACAACCATCTTTAACAAAATCTCCTTGTGCAAAATAGTACTCCGTCCCAATTTATAATGCATGTTTCGGTTTACGATATTTGACTGAAATTATCTTTAAATCATTTTATATGACAAATGGTATAGAGTTAAAAATAAAAATTACACTTTAAAATATGAAAGAATTGTTTCGGAATTTAAATCTTTGTATTCCTTTCTGTCTTTTACAATTTACAATCCAACCGTATATATAGCAAAGAGTCCTAATTAACAAAGGAAAAGGAATCTCTATACAAGGCAACTACCATAACTAATATATACGGAAATAAATGCTAATAAATGCTGAATATTCTCTTTCCTCCTTTACACCCCCCTCAAGTTGGAGCATGTAATGCTGAAATGCCCAACTTGGAAATAAGAAACTCCATGCGTGACTTTCCAAGTGCCTTTGTGTGAATATCTGCAAGCTGATGTGTAGTAGGCACATGAAGAGCACGAATTTCTCCTCGTAAAAGCTCATCACGAACGAAATGACAATCAATCTCAATATGCTTCGTTCGTTCGTGAAAAACCGGATTAGCAGCAATATGAAGTGCTGCGGTGCTGTCACAACGTACGATCATAGGAGTCCTATGATCAACCCCCAAGCATCTCAACAAATTCTTCAACCACTTCAGCTCACAGGTAAGAACAGCAAGAGCCCTGTACTCTGCCTCAGCAGACGAACGAGCCACCGTTGTCTGCTTCTTTGTCTTCCACGAAACCGGCGATTCCCTAAGTTGCACGAACCAGCCTGTCAACGATTGCCGGGTCAAAGGACATGCTGCCCAGTCTGAATCACACCATCCCGTAAGCTGAAGGCTACTATCTGCAGAGAGTAAAATGCCCTGTCCAGGACACTCTTTCAAGTAACGAACCACCCCAAGCGCTGCAGACCACTGATCCTCCCTTGGTTCTTTCAAAAACTGTGCCAAAGTATGTACAACGTAGGAGAGCTCAGGTCGAGTAACAGAGAGATAGACCAATCTGCCTACCAGCCGTCGATACGGTTCCGGATCTGCAAGGACAGGAGCTTGGGAACGAGCCAAGTGATGATTTGGCTCCATCGGGGCACCCAATGGTCTGGAACCTAACAGCCCCGCCTCAGTAATGATATCTAAAGCGTACTTTCGTTGGCAGAGAAAAATTCCAGATGTACTTCGTGCTACCTCGATGCCAAGAAAGAACTTCAGAGTCCCCAAATCCTTCATCCGAAAACAATCTGCTAAATATTCCTTGAACTTGTGTATCATCTCAGTACTATCACCCGCAATGATCAAATCATCTACATAGACTAGAACATGAATTACTCCTTTCTTTCCAACAAAAGAAAATAAAGAGTAATC
>OOIL02000624.1:364677-409212 GCA_900332095.2 Cuscuta campestris | reverse complement strand
TTACGCTCCACCCTTCCATTTTGCTGTGGTGTAGACACACAAGATGTCTCACGAACAATTCCCTTCTCCAAAAAATATTCATTCAAGCACTCAAATTCTGTACCATTGTCACTTCTCACACATTTTATTCTCTTCCCAAATTGACATTCAACCATGGCACAAAATTGTTTAAAAACACTCCCTACAGTTCGTTTTGAATCAAGCAAATATACCCACACTCCACGCGAGAAATCATCTACAATAGTCAAAAACAGTGTAGAACCATCCAAACTTGGTGTCCGATAAGGACCCCACACATCACAATGCACCATATCAAACTTGTCCATAGATTGATAAAAACTGATAGGAAAACTGGCACGAGTTTGTTTAGCACGCAAACAGATATCACAATGACTATGACTACTTTTATTTGAACCAACTATAGGAACTAAGGATAAAACATGCGAAGAAGGATGTCCTAGACGTTTGTGCCAAAGGTCAAACACATTCTTCTTAGCAGCACTGCACGCCATGCTCCTTCCTTCTTTCTTTAGGTAGTACAATCCTCCTTCATGTCTACCCACACCAATCGTTTTCCTCAAACTTAGGTCCTATAAGATGCACAAATCATTGGTAAACTTTGCTTCACAGTTCATATCCCTTGTCAACTGTGACACAGAAATTAAATGGCAATTCAAGGTTGGAACAAACAACACATTCTGCAAAGTCATAGTCATAGTCAGATCAACCTTTCCAGATTGAACAGACACAACTCGTTTCCCATCAGGCAATCCAATTTCACAAGGAGACACTCCCACAACATCATATAATAACGAAAGATCACCTGTCATATGATTGGACGCACCAGTATCAATTATCCAACGAGGTGATACAGGGATACCTGAGAGTTTCTGTGAGTTATCTGTAGGGGAGAGCGAGAGTGCATGGCGAACAGCGTTCCACTGTTCAGGTGTCAGATCCTCAAAACTCGAGAGCGGGGATGGTCCTTTCTCTTCTCCTTGAACTGCATGGACTTCCCCTCGTCCGCCCGTAACGGTCGACCGTACAGCCGCCACGGTCGACCGTCCGCCACCTCGTGCAGCACCACGACCTCTTCCCCGGCCGTTTCCTCTTCCTCTTCCAGCCTGATCGCGGTACACCCATCCCTCTGGGTACCCGATCAGCTTGTAGCATGCCTCAATATCATGTTCTGTTTTCCCACAATGTGAGCACATGAGCTCTTTGACCTCCATCTTGTTCTTTACGGCAAACACGGATGCACCTGCTTCACTGCTTTCTCCTTTGTGCATGCCATGTCGTGCCGTCTCATCTTGGACAAGAATGTTATATATTCTTGACACCGGTGGTATGGTTTCCTGGGCCAACAGATTTGACCGCAAAGTCCCATACAAAACATCGTTCAGACCCATCAAAAATTGATGGGAGCGTTCCCTCTCACGCATCTGCGTGAGCTTCTCCTGCAAGTCACACGTGCAATTCCTACACGTGCAGATCGGGAATCGCTCTAAATCTGCTAGATCATCCCACAACTTCTTCATCTTTCCATAATATTCCATTATAGAAAGATTCTTCTGTTTGCATTCCGCCAATTCTCGCTTCAACTGCTGGACCCTTGGTCCATTAACCACAGAGAAACGATCCTTCAACTCGCTCCATAGATCTGAAGCCTTTTCCATAAAAGATATGCTGGATCTCAAGGTTGGATCAATCGTGTTCCGGATCCAAGAGACCAACAGTGAATGGTTTGTCCACCAATCGTCAAAATCTTCTGAATCGGGATCTGGCATCTCAATTGTTCCATCAACAAATCCAAATTTCTTGCGAGCTCGTAGAGCCAAGCGTAGAGATTTGGACCACTCATCATAATTATCTCCCTTTAGAACGGCATGGGTCAAGATCATACCCGGATTGTCGCTTGGAGACAAATCGTAAGGCGAGATACGACGACATCGCACTCCAACCTCCTCCTCCTCTCGTTCTTCATTCTTCTTACCGGAAATGATCTTCATAGGCGTTTCTTCAGACATACCAGATGACAGAGTTCAAGAGTTGGATCAAAAACAGCAGCGATTAGAGATTCTGCCGTCGGGACGGTCGATGTCTTCGACCGTTATGAACAAACGGTCGACCGTTCCGGTCTTCTCGGCAGAAACAGCGAGCAACGATCGATGGACGCGATGCCGGGCGATCGTGCGGAAATTCCTAGAGTTTTGGCTCTGATACCATGAAAGAATTGTTTCGGAATCAAAATCTTTGTATTCCTTTCTGTCTTTTACAATTTACAATCCAGCCGTATATATAGCAAAGAGTCCTAATTAACAATGGAAAAGGAATCTCTATACAAGGCAACTACCATAACTAATATATACGGAAATAAATGCTAATAAATGCTGAATATTCTCTTTCCTCCTTTACACTACATCAAAAGAGCTATAAAACTAATAGTGATAATACTCCATAGTACTTTATTTTATCAAATTGTTAATAAAAATAGAAAAAGAAAGTGAATAAAGTTTGACCCTGTGAATAGTGAACAAACACTACAAATTGAGACGGAAGAAGTATAATGGAGTATATACAGAGTAAGAGCAACTCCAACGCGCAGTGTAAAACTGAGTAAAGTTTATACTCCGTAAAATAAAGGGTTTAGCATTTACTGTACATAATTTTGAGCTCCAAACGGGTAGGGCATAAAATAGAAGGAAATGTATTTTCCATCTCTCGTCTTCCAAATATAAATGCTCCTGTAGATAGTGTAAATTGCTTCCTCTCGAATCTCGATTGGGACTATCTTCTCCGCTTCACCAATCGCCAATCGCCGATGTCAATCTGCATATTCTATTTGTTGTTCCTCTCTTTGAAAACTATGGAGATTTTTTTGACAATTACTGATATGCAATTTCAAGGTATAGATCTACAGATCTTCTCCTTCACTACATCTTGAGTTTTGCGATTGAACTATGGATCTTCTCATTAATTAGTACTTCGATTTTTGCAACTACCAGTCTATGCGAGTGGCGGCGGTGGTTTAGGGCGGCATAGTTGAGTTTACAGAAGGTATGATTTTTTTTGCAGGGTGTGAATGTTTCCAAGATGAAGGAATTGAGTTGGAGGTTAAAAATACATGATATGGTTGGAGTGAATATCAAAAAATGAGTTTTTAAAACACTGTTCAAGAGCTAAAATAAGATTTAGATGACGAAAATATAAAAGGTGGGTTGGAGTTGCTCTAAGCCATACATATATACTCACTTGCAATATTCTTGTACTTATTATCATAGTACAATGTTTTCTAAATTTGAATGTTACTCCAATAAAAATGAAATTGTCATTGTTGCATTTTTATAATCCAATCGTGTGATATTCTTATAAGGATCAAATAAAAAATATACTCTATTCGTTTACGTAACTTAAACTTTGAATATTTTATCATACCAGCGATGAACAAAAGCAAACTAATAAGCGACAATTTACCAAAGAAATTTATATTGTTTTTATTTATTACTATCACCTTGATTACAAAAAAATAGATAAATAAAAAAAATGCACCAAATGTTCATAAAGCAGCATACTAAGAGTTGACATAAAATATGACACGGGAGAAAATTAAAGCCGCACAAAGAAAAGGAAAAAAAAAAGAAAGAAAGAGTTGATGCATCTATCTAGTAACGAAACGCACACACAAGGGTCCTCCATTCTGAAGAAGGGACAGACAGTTGTCTTCGGGCTAAACTTTCCTAACTTGAATGTTGTGAGTCGAATGAAGTCGCCAGATGGGTTGCTTGCCACTCTGAACAAGTGCTACCTGCTCCCCCTCCTTCACCATCCCTTGCTTCTGTATATATTATATATGGGCAAACAATGCAATGTGTGAGCACGGGAGCATGAAAACCCCCCACGCAAAGACTTGAAAATTACTTTTTTGAACTGAGAACCTTATTAATGCTAACATTACTAGAGCTAGAAAAGACTGTGATAACGTGAGGTTAACTTCACCTTCAGCAATGACAATGCATTTGTGAAGGTCTCCTCGGCATCACTAGAGAACTTCATATATATAGGGCATACACCTTGGTATAGTGCCAACCTCTGTTGTATCCTTTCCCTGCAAATAAAAAAACGTTAAAAAACATACTCCCTCCGTCACATAATTTTGTTCCTTCTTTCCTAATTAGGTCATCGCAAGTAATTATTCCACTTGTCTCTCACCACTAGACAAACACCATAGAGTGTCTTGTCTGTGGTAAAACATGATGTGATATTCAGCAATGCCAAATAGTTATTTATAAATGAAGGGAAGAGACATACTCATTTGTGAAGGCGAATATAGTGCCTGAAGGCCGATAGTGGCTCAGTAAAATGGCCATGAAGCCTGTCCTTGTGAAGACAATGACAGAGGTCCCCAGGGTGTTGGACATCATGGTCGCATGAAAAGCAAACATTTCACTCATATGGTTCTGTGGGGAAAGAAATTATGTGATGGCATTGGAACAACAATTTATAGCACATGAGGAAAGAAATTTGGGCATAGCAAGAAAATAACAATAAATTACTCAATTAACAAGTAACCTTGAAGGCTTGGCCTAGGTTTGGGGGCGTTTCACCACCAACAATGGTTGCTTCGGTCCTCAGGGAGACTGTGTGCATAACTTTAACAGCTTTAAGGGGAAATCTGTTTCAGGTAAATTAAGTTCTGTTTATAATATGTATCACTCTTCCACCCTAAGCAGGCTTGATGAAGCTTAGATAATGGGTCAAATTGGAAGAAAGGGTGTTTCTAACTAAGAATTGAGAGAAATCATTGACAACCTAAACTGAATAAGGTAGGTGAGTAGGCCATAAAGAGTCACTTACTTGCCATGAGCTGTTTCACCAGAAAGCATAACAGCATCGGCACCCTCTCTCACTGCAATTGCAATATCCGATACCTCTGCTCGGGTTGGGGTTGGATGGACTATCATGCTTTCCAGCATATTTGTAGCAACAATTACAGCTTTTCCCATACTTCGGCAAATCCTGATTATTTCTTCCTGCATTTCCAGGGAAATATTTTTTCTGTCAGTGAAATGATTGGAAATATTCATCAAAAAATCCCTTCACGTGTTAATTCTCAAGTGTTGGTTATCGAAAAAGGGGCTTACCTGCAATAATGGGACCTCTTCAATTGGTAACTCAGCACCAAGGTCACCTCTAGCAACCATTGCCTGCAAACAATGCATAATAGATAAGGATTCTTATAGCTCATGGCTTTTAACCAAAAGCAGGAATATAGAGCTAGAAACTGGTTAAGTATCCTTCTTTCTCCAGACCCTACTTTCGTGGGATCCAACTGGGTTGTTTTTGTGTAAACTGGTTAAGTATCTTGATAAAGAGTAAATTCCATAAAAGGTCCCCAGTTATAGGTCGTTTTACATATTTAGTCCCTACATATCAAATATTACTAATTTGGTCCCCAATTATTATATTTATTTCTACGAATGGTCCTTTGTTAACATTTTCATTAAAACGTGGATAAAATTATAAATTCACACTCCTTTCTCTCCTCAATTAAGCTTTCTCCTCCCTTGTACTCCTTTCTCAAACCCGTCGCTGAGTTTCTAGCTTTGAACCCTAAACCAAAATCATCACTCTTCTCTCAATTGTTTGTCTAACTGGAGGAACGATCATTTAAATTTTGGGTTTAAAAGCTTCAAACTCAGCGACGAGTTTGGGAAAGAGTATGAGAAGATGAAGAAAGCTTAATTGAGGAGAGAGAGAAGTATGAATATACAATTTTATCCACGTTCTTAACGGAAATGTTAACAAAGGACCATTCGTGGAAATAAATATAATAATTGGGGACTAAATTAGTAATATTTGATATGTAGAGACTAAATATGTAAAACGACCTATAACTGGGGACCTTTTATATAATTTACTCCTTGATAAATAATGCAACCCTAGAAGCTAAGGAAGCATTACCAAGATACTTTCTTAACCCCAGGTGAAATAAGGTACTGCAATTATATAAAGACTACTCTATGTATGCATACTCGCCTGGTAGAGAAAAAAACCAGATTTACAAGAACATACGTAATGCAGTAAAAAAGAGTTAAATAAATAGTTCAATCGCAATAGCCTCTTAAATAATTTATTAAATGCAAACTACTATATTTAGAATTCATGTTTTAAGGGAATTTTAGGCGACAAAGTTACATATGGTGTTTGCTTGTACCAAAAGGGGCAATTTTTGTTAAAATCTTATTAATGTAAGTTGCAAAGCCTACACACAGGAAATATATCTCAAACATCTATTGAATAGAATGGATCCACCTGCCAGCAAAAGTTTAGGTAATTACCCCATCAGATGCAGTTATTATTGAATGCAAATTTGGAATGGAATCTGCACTTTCGATTTTGACAATAACATGAATATCAGCATCACAGCCTGTAATAGGGAAGAGATACGTACATAATATTAGAAACATGAAACCACCAGTAAATTATCAATTATGCATTTCTATTAGGAAGGAAATACATCATATGGACTTACTTCTCAAATAATTCTTCAATTCATGGACCACCGCAGCATCTTTGACAAAAGAAACAGCATAAAAGTCAACTTTATTGTCCACACCAAATTTGATGTCATCCCAGTCCTTTTCTGTTGCATTAAAATGTTAATGAACAATAACCAAGTCATAAGTATGTGTGTTTTCAAAAAGTCCAACTATGTATATGACAGAGATCTTGAAGGATAATGGTCGCGACCAGTAATTGACGGAAGGGTGGCACTTTTGCCACGAACATTAAGATGACGTCTAGATTTAAGCTCTCCTCCATCAAGAACTTCACATTTAACGGAATCTTCCGTCTTGGATTTCACCATTAAAGACATCATGCCACCTACAACACAGAATATTGAGTACGTATTTCATCAATTGAAGCAGGAATTGTCGGATTAAGCCCTTCTGGAGTCCAAGCCTTCCAGATAAAGAAAATGGAACAGTTTTTATATCACAGATCCACTACAAATTTACAAGGCGCCTTAAAATATACAAAAAAAAATACTGTTTTGAATGATTCTAAACAAAATGCTTGAATAGGGATAACTCTTACATACCATCAACGAGAAGCATGTCCCCAACTTCAACATCATTAACAAAATCATCATAGTTTACACTGACACAATCAGCTGTGCCAACACCCCTTCGAATAGTGAAGGTGAATTCCTGTCCACTTTTCAAATTGATAGGTTGAGGTAAGTCACCGCTCCTAACCTCCGGACCCTGTCAGTTTGAAAATAGCCGCACGTATGAAAATAAACTAAGAAATTATCTTGCTTCCATAGAGTGATTTATTACATCCAAACACAAAAAAGGAAAGACATTCCTTTGAGAATCCTTAAGTGAAACAAATAAAACCATAATGTGGAAACATTTTCTTAACAAGATTAAAAGAACGGATAGAGTCACAGTGATGTTCCGCATTCACACTATGGTAACATTTACCAGTTTTAACAATTCTAGTTAACAATTCCGCATTCACAAATTTTGATTAATTTTTAATTTGAAAGATGAAAAAGCATCAATGGGAACTTCTTGGTGGAAAATGAAGCATAGTAAATTTTAGGATTGTGCACTGTTAGAAAGGAATCCACTAATCCAACATAACCGAAATGAACTACGGAGTAATTTAGTAGAAACCAACTTTGTTCAAGAAATTTGGTATAATGCAAGTCATTGGTCCTTTCCAAACACAAAATGTAGCAATATACAAGAAGTGTTTAATCAACGTAGCCGACCCCACCTAGTGGGATAAGGCTTAATTGTTGTTGTTGTTGTATAAGAAATGCTTGTCATCCATCCTATAACAAGTGACTAAAATTACAAAACAATAATTATAAATAAAGAAGATCTACCTTGGTGTCAAGCATGATAGCAATGACATTATCTTTTGATTGAGCATTATATTCCTTAACCAAATCAATCACTTTCTGATGAGAAGTGTGATCTCCATGAGACATATTGAGACGTGCAACATTCATTCCAGCTTCAGCCAGCTTCCATATCATTTCTTTTGTGTTGGTAGAAGGGCCAATTGTGCAAACTATCTTCGTTTTACGTCTCACTATGGGTTTAGTCCCTGTACCTACAGAGGTGTTATCAAGTTGCTGAACTGCCTGTAAATACTGTATTTGTTCTTCACCCTGAATGATAAAACAGATATTGTAGGTAAGGAAATTTGAAAATTATGGCAAGGATGAACTACAACTATTTACATAGTAATGAAGAAGTACTGTTTCCAATTACAATGATTTTATAAATCAGTGTAAAAATGTAAAGCAAATTGTTACAAAAATGAGTTAAGTAACCTGGTAATTGTGCAAGCTGCAGACCAAGCTGGCCTTACCTCATGCATCTTAACTCACAGATTATCTAGATAAGGTTAAAAACTACTTATATACTACTCCGTAAATAACAACTGTTTCTCATTAACTGGATAGACTCAAGTATTTTTAAGAAAATGCCAAAAGAGTAAACTTATTAAATAACTGCAATTTCATTGTCACATTAGCATAGGTAGTATATAAGTAACTACATGAACATGAAACTATGGAAGTACATTAATTGGTAATAGGGCTCTTTCTATACAAGCTAATGCATGACTATCAAGAAAGAACGGAAAGTTCTTCCATGATCCTAAGGTCCACACTCATTTTATGGACCTTAGTTTATAAATGCCTTGGATGGATTGGGCTATTGAAAAAAATAAAAGATCTTCACATCGGCTCATGAAAAATGTGAGAGGGTCCACATTTCACATGCGGACCTTAGGATCATGGAATCACAACTCATCGAGAACATAGAGGAATGAACGAATATAGAGATCTAATATCTTTGATTCAGTTCCAACTCCCATGTATCATATACCCCTTACTGAGTCATGGATGAAACAAAAATAAATGTGGGGAAGGATATCGAAAGAAAACTTATAAACAAAGAGAGTGATTCATGCTTCTCAAAATGCTGCATTTCTTATATATGAGCTTGCTTAATCTATAATTCTATAAACAAAATCCTTCATAGAAAAGCTATACTATGAAAGGACTCGAAACTTTAAAGCTAAAAAATACAACCTGGGAAACATCGTCAGCAGACACCGGCAGGATTTGGGGCTGGGAGCGTGAAGACTTACTAGCAGTAACCACCGGTGTACTTTTCCGTACAGCTTTAGAACGTTCGTTGCGTTCACTCCACGCAAGAAATGTAGAGCGTAAGCCAGCCAGCTTAAGCTTCTCTGCTCTTCCGCGCAGCGATCCACGAATGGGGCTCGGGAAGGAGTTGTGGATCGATCTAGTGGCCACCACCTGAGCCATTCTTACACAGAGAGTTCTGCGGCGAGAGTTGGGAGGTTAGAAAGAGTGAAGGAGAAACTGCGTTGCGGGCGTACCGAGTATGAGTAGAAACGTGCGAGGGGCAGAGATGTGAGACTTCGAACAAATCACCGCTGCGTTTGGGCTTCGTTCGCATCGAAAGCAGAATTGAAGGTTTTTATATCAAAATGTCAAATCCTAGGTTTTTTTTAAAATGTACTCCCTCCGTCCCGCTATATTCGTTCACTTTTGACTTTTGGAACTGTTCATCTAAACACTTTGACTCATCAAATTCTTTCAATGTGTAAGCCTAAATATAGTCATGTGTAATCTTGTTTGATTTGTCTTAACATATAGATTATTAATATATAATTTCTATAATTTTTTAATATACAAATTACAAGATAAAATAGATTAAAGAAGTGCATTGGATAGTGTGTACAAAGGTAAGTGGACAAAGAGAGTGGGACGGAGGGAGTATAATTTTTTATGGAGTAAATTCCATAAAAGACCCCCAGTTATAATTCGTTTATATATTTAGTCCCTACATGTCAAATACTCCTTCCGTCCCACTGTATTTGTCCACTGATGGTGTAAATTATTGACCGGTATATCGTTTTTAGCCGGGCAAAAACGATAAACTAGTCTAAAAATACACCAAAATATAAACACGGGGATTTTAACGTGGAAACCCAAATCGGGAGAAAACCACGTGCCTTTTTTGGCGGTACCTTGCCAACGGGGGATTTTTATTAATATTGGGGGTTGTACATGGTACATGATTTAGGCTAGGAAGCCATTAATGGAGCTTAAAATCTTATCAAAGAACAAAAATGATAGACTTCTAGAGAGAGAAACAGTAAATGGGCAGGGAAGGAGTGTATTGAGAGAGGCCTCCTCAGCATTGAGGGCAGACCCTCTTTTTATAGGGGAGGAGGGGAAGCATATTCGGGGAATATTCTCTTATTCCTCCATTTTATTAAACAGGTCCGGTTTGACTGTTCTTCATAAATAATTAGGAAATGTGGGCCGAGCCACGTATTATTTCCCATCAAGAAGTCCTCCACTTTTTTAAGTTGTGAGAATCATCAACTTAAAAAAGTAAACAAGTCCTCCGAGTGATATCTTCAGTTTTCGTACTTTGGATACTTGACCGGTTGATATTATTGCTAGTCCTCCGAATCTTCATTAATTCTCTAATTTCTTGAATCAGAAGTTTTTCCTGCAAAAAATAATATGTACAACATTTTTTTTGACCGGCCTATGCCGTGCTCAAAAAATTATTATTTTTACCGAGGAGCTCGGTTTTAGGTGATTAAAATTCGCGCGAATTATTATCGCAACGAGAGCGATGTCAGTTTGATAAGCAACGATGCTTTGAATAGTTATACGATACCAGAGTTAGTACGATGAAGCGACGATGCCTCAAATAGTTATTTCATCGAGATCGATGTTAGTACGAATAAGTAACCGATGAAGTAGCTTTGTTGAAGATCAGTCTTAACTCGGTTGACTGATGTAAATATCTTCATGTCCCGCGGAGACCATCTTCGATAAAAGTGCCTCAGATAGAGGGCTTAAATGAATCGGGCGTCCCCGATATGAGCTCAGCTCACTTTTTTGCTAAAACCGATGTGCAATCGGTGTACCCAATTCGATTGAGCTCAGGCTTATTGGAAAATATGTGCAAGACCGGTGTGAGACCAGTGTACCAGCTGTTTGATTGGGTCACATATTTTCTTTATTATACTGAGCAAGACCGGTGTAGTAACTAGCGTGCCAGGCCGGACCTGTGTCTCAGTCTTCCTATAAGATAATGTTGCTGGCCGGGCCAGATCAACATTGGAGAATTAACCATGTCGGATGGTTTCGAGCCTCTCCAAGGCCCAAAATGCACCCTTCTTCCAGGCCCCCCTCTTCCAGGTTATTAAGTCTTTTAATGACCCTTTGATATTTACTATCCCGGGAAGTCCTTAGCTCACCCTCCCGTTCAAGTCTTCCCTGAGAAGGGGGAATCTGATCCAGTCGGAGTAGGATGCGTTGCAGTGAACAATCCTTTTCTATTTTTTTAATGGGCATCTTTTAGTCCCCAATCAATTTGATGGTCTCGGCTGACTCCCCGATACCGATCAAACTTCATGAGCCCGTGTAAGTACGGTTCGAACCCTCTTCCAGGTCCAGCCTTCTTGCAGGCATACCCCTTATCTGGGGCCCCTCTTCCGGGTTTTCTCTTTTTCTTATTTATACTGAGCAAGACCGGTGTAGTAACCAGCGTGTCAGGTCCCGGCCTGTGTCTCAGTCTTCTCTTCGAATTCATTCCACTAATTGTTGGAGGTAGACCCCAATGAGGAATAAGTGGGGAACTTATTTCCTCCTCCGCAATATTCAATGCACATCTCCCACCAACATTATTAATTGATGGGCCCCATAGTGAGAATAAGAGGGGTGTATTCAATCAAGATTCTGATGGATTGTTTTGGATTCAGAAATTCCGTAGGTATTCAATTTAGATTTTAAAAAGTTATTTAAAATCTGAATGTATTTAATTCAGATTTTAAAAAATCTTTCTAAATCTAATGGTATTCAAAATTTGATGGATTCTTAAAGATTGTGAAAAATGTGGATTTTGATGGATTTTTATTTGTTGGGTATAAATACAAATCCACCCTTAAAATCTCACCAAAAAGTAAAGATTTTGACAACTCCATCTATTTCTCCTCTGGTCGCCATCCTTCTTCATCTTCTTCCAGTCGACCGTACCATCTCTTCTTCATCTTCTTCCAGTCGGGCGTCTTCTTCATCTTCTTCCAATCTATCATCTCCTCTGGTCGCCATCTCTTCCACATTCGTTGCTACTCTTGTTGAATTGAAGGACGATTATTGATGAATAATGAGCGATCTGGTAAGCCTATTCTGATTCTGAAATTGGAGACCTGATTATAGTTAATTAAGGTAATGAATTGAGGCAAAAGGGAAGTTTGTTGCACTGTTCACATTGCGATTTGAGCTCTCTAAGATGGTTCAGATTCCTACTTGTTCTTTATCAATTTTGTTCATGAAAGTCTTGGGTTTCTGATTTGATAATATTGTGATGAAGTCTTTCAATTCTTGGTAATTGTTCATCTTCTTTAGCCTGGGTTCCTGGCTATGTGTGAATGGCCTATTGCTCTTCATTTCGGTGGTTTGTTTGTGGATTATTGGTGAATGTTTTGTGTTCTTTTGGCATGATAATGGGTTGGAATGGCTGAGACACCAATGATTAACCTTTCACCTACGATTGGTTCTTGCTTTCACCAACACTTCTTTCGATTTTGCCGTTGGCTTGTGAACTTTGAATAATTGTTTTGAGGACTTGAGAGAGTTGCTGGAATTTTGGGGTCAAAGAAGGAAGATGAAGGGCAGTGGCAGGAATTATTTATGTGTAAATAATCCATGAATTATAAACAATCAAATAGAATCATATAAAATCCTATTGATAAAATACATTGAAATCTACTTAACTCTATATAGATTTAAAATAATCCATGGACTTTATAGAATCTACGGATTCTAAATAATCTAAAAAAATCCATTAGAATCCTAATTGAATACACCCCCCTAAGTGAGGGAGCCTCCTTGGATTCTTCCTTTCGCCATGCAGTGATTTTTTTTATATATATGAATAATGCTTGAAGAAATCATAAATGGCCCCACCATGTGGCTCCCTATTTTTGCTCCCTATGACCATTGGTACTTTTTGGCAAGTAGACACCCCTTATTTGTTTGATTCTTGATAGATGGGAAGGAGACCCATCAACTCGTCTTTTTTCGCCAATTGCTTTGTGCTCCTTTCATTTGTAATCTTCCCCTTGGAAAAAAAACAAAATGTGGAATCCAATGAGAGGTGAGTTGTCATAGAATATTGGTGCAGATGAATTTAGACGTTGCGGTCCTTTCTGTCAGTGGTGAACAAGCCCCAAAACCGGCGGCGAAGACGACGGATGCGGCAACGATCGTCAATTCGAGTAGCAGCGACGTTGTTGGCTAGCTCATGTAGGGGCGATCGCTGAATTCAGCGGCCTCGACTGTAATTAGGGGTGTGCAAGAACCGGTCTGGACCGGAATTCAGACCTGACCCGGACCGGAATGGACCGGTCCGGACCGGCCCGGAGTATTCAGGTCCGGTCTCCGGTCTTAACAAATTTTGGATTCCGGGTTCTGGTCCGGTCCGGTCTAAAACCCGGAAATAACCGGTCTGGACCGGAATTTATATATATATATTATTATTTTTAATTTTTTTATACCTATCCTATATTCCTATCCACTAATTAGCCCAGTCCAATTAATCAAAGTATCAACCCGTGGGCCGTGAGGATGAAACCAATAATCTACAGCAGAGCCGTGACCTTTTCTCTGCCGTGACCTAGTGCAGAGCCTACAGCAGATTGCCCGCATATCTTTGTCGCCTACAGCCGCAAGTCTGCAACTCTTTAATCGGCACCACCTTCGTCACAAACTCGTCGTCAATCAGGTCCTCCTTCGCCGGAATCGTTTCTCGTCCCCTTCTTTTCGTTCTCTCCGGAGTCGCCGGCCCATTCTCGCCGGAATCCCTGGCTTCAGAGTGAGAATTGCTGCTGACGGAAATGAAAAAAAATAGGGACAAATCCGGTCCATACTAGGGTAAACCCGGACCGGACCGGAAAATTCAGGTCCGGACCGGTAACCAACAGGTCCGGTCTTCGGTCTTAATAAATGTTTGATTCCGGTTCCGGTCCTAACCGGTTCCGGTCCAGTCCGGTCTGGTTTTGGACCGGTGCACACCCCTAACTGTAATTCTTTGAGCAGCCATGGAGACTCTATTGTGGCTTCAGTGGAGCCATCTTCTTTCCCATTTTGATAGTAGCTCTGGTTTCATTGATTTCGATGTCGCATCGCCGCACGGTCCACTACGGCAGCGACTGGAACAGTGGTGGTAACGGAGGATTTTATTGGCGACAACGAATCTGAGTCAAGTCCTATAGAGGCGGCATTTTTTTGTGGTGAATTCTATGAACGGCTGTGCAAAAGGAGCGGCAGCTTGGGTGGCGGCGGCTACAAAGTTCCAAGTGGCGTCGAGAAAGTTGATTCCCGATGATAGGAAATCACGACCTCTTCCCTCTCTCTTTTTCTTCTACGGTGTTGAGCGGCTGCCGACTGGTTTGAGGCCATGGAGTTTCCATTTGCAAAAAGAAAATTTTGAAAACTTAATTTTCCTTTAACTTGGACTCTCCAACCTCTCTCTTTTTTTTTCAACGGAGATCTCAACACAACCTCCTTTCTCAAATTTGGTGAGGATCGGATGGATCATAGCGAACAGAGGTGAGCTGCCCGTGCCCGGCAATATACCTTATAGAGTTATAGCCTTATAGGTCTGCCTATTTCCGCCAATCTCATCGTCACAATATGGACGAATCGGCCGGTTCCCGTAGTGGGACACGTGGTGGACGGATTGCGGTTCCGAGTGAAATCCGCC
Source organism: Cuscuta campestris (assembly GCA_900332095.2). Taxonomy (NCBI): domain Eukaryota; kingdom Viridiplantae; phylum Streptophyta; class Magnoliopsida; order Solanales; family Convolvulaceae; genus Cuscuta; species Cuscuta campestris. The sequence continues at coordinate 394,366 of OOIL02000624.1, read as the reverse complement.
ATGAGCGGCGTGGTGGACTTCGTTATGTCCTTCGTCGGTGGTGGAGGGACCTCTTCTTCCCTATATCGGCAAGTATAGGAAGAGCAAAACATAGCCTTTTGATCGGGTCCCACTGTCGGCGCCAAAATGATGGTGTAAATTATTGACCGGTATATTGTTTTTAGCCGAGCAAAAACGATAAACTAGTCTAAAAATACACCAAAATATAAACACGGGGATTTTAACGTGGAAACCCAAATAGGGAGAAAACCACAGGCCTTTTTTAGCGGTACCTTGCCAACGGGGGATTTTTATTAATATCGAAGGTTGTACATGGTACACGATTTAGGCTAGGAAGCCATTAATGGAGCTTAAAAGCTTATCGAAGAACAAAAGTGATAGAATTCTAGAGAGAGAAATAGTAAATGGGCAGGGAAGGAGTATATTGAGAGAGGCCTCCTCAACATTGAGGGCAAACCCTCTTTTTATAGGGGAGGAGGGGAAACATATTCGGGGAATATTCTCTTATTCCTTCATTTTATTAAACAAGTCTGGTTTGACTGTTCTTCATAAATAATTGGGAAATGTGGGCCGAGCCACGTATTATTTCCCATCATCCACTTTTCCTTTTTGGGCCGTCCCACTATATTTGTCCACTTTCTATTTTTAATATGATAAAAGCTTTCAATTGTCCATTTTACCCTCCATTTAATATTTCCATCCACCTCCATTTACTCTTCTTCCTACACAATAATATTTCCATCCACCTCAATGTGTTTATTTGCTGATCCGTATCAACTCCTCTTTCCGCGTCTCTCTCTCCCATCATCTCATACTCTTCTGTGTCCTTCATTCAAGATTTGAACCCTAGATGACATTATTGAGTTCAACTCCTCCTTTTTTCTAAATTCTCAGATCTGACGTGATAGGAGTTGAACAATTTATTGAATTTTACTCCTTTTGTTTTTCTCTGGAATTTTCATATATACCCTTGTAGGAGTGAAACAATTTGAATCCGACCAAGTGGAACACAGATCTATACTATCCCTGCCTCTAATCAAAGTGATGGTACCGGAATCACTGTGTGCTTAGTCTAAGGAGTCAGATTCGTATCAAGGTCTTCCAACAACGGTGGATCTAAATTTTTTTTCATGAAATGTGTTGGTTTTTTAAGCATTACATGTTTTCCTTTTTTTTCATTTTATGTCTAAATTAAAAAAAAACAATTTGATTAACAATTTTTAGGTGCAGTTTGATTCGTAATTTTAAACAAGATGAATAAATTAAAGAATGGAAATTTCTAGTTTTAAAAATCAATGAAGTAAAAATTTGGCACCATTAAAAAATAATCATGTCTCTGTATAGTTTCTTTCCTTTTAATTTCCCTTAGCCCAAAAGGGCATTTTAGTCTACTTCCACCCTCTTGTCCCACTTCTTGGTATTTGTGCCAAAAGGTAAGTGGACAAAAAGAGTGGGACGGAGGGAGTATGATTAATTTAGTCCTCAGTTATTATATTACTTTTCACGAATGATCCTTTGTTAACATTTTCATTAAAACGTAGATAAAATTATAAATTCACTCCTCTCGAACATCTTTCCCAAACTCGTCGCTGAGTTTGAAGCTTTGAACCCAAAACCGAAATAATCACTTTTCTCTCAATTGTTCGTCTTTTTGGTGGAATCCAAAATCAAAACGAGTAACCTTAATGGATGAATTTTAAGGTTTTTTTCTTTGCAACTGTTTGAGACTAACTCATTAAACTCATTCATGAAGGTTATTGGATTCGATTTTGGGTTTTACCAGGAAGATGAACAATTAAGAGAGGAATTATCATTCTGGTTTTGGGTTTAGAGCTTCAAACTCAGCGACAGTTTAGAGCTTCAAACACACACACACACACACACACATATATATATATATATAGGTGTCGGTTCCCGTGAGAATGCACCTTGTGGAGAGAAATGAGAATAAAATCTAGCCGTCGGATCTGATGCATCGTACGGCTCAGATTGCATCCTGCGCTCAGATTTTGAGATAGTGCATTTTCGAAGGTTTATGGTGCATTTCGACGTGATGCATTTTCACACCATTTTGGTGCATTTAATTTTGATGAAATCTTGACCCTTAGATCTCACAATCTAAAGCACTAGATTAATTCTCATTTCTCTCCTAAGATTGCATTCTCACCAGAACCAAAATCTATATATATATATATATATATATATATATATATATATATATATATATATATATATATATATATATATATATATATATATATATATAGGGGGTGGTTCAGGTGAGAATGCACCTTAGTGAAAGAAATAAGAATAAAATCTAGCCTTTGGATCTGATGCATCGTGCGGCTCAGATTGCATCCTGCACTCAGATTTTGCGATAGTGCATTTTTAAAGGATTATGGTGCATTTCGACGTGATGCATTTTCAAACCATCTTGGTGCATCTAATTTTGATGCAATCCTGACCCTTAGATCTCACAATCTAAAGGACCGGATTCATTCTTATTTCTTTCATAAGATTGCATTCTCACCTGAACCAAAATCTATATATATATATATATATATATACACACACACACACACACATATATATATATATAGGGGTGAAAGAAATGAGAATAAATGTAAACCATTGGATTAATGCATCTGACGACTCCCCATTAAAAGAATTAAGAGATAGACATGCTATTTTTATGGAAGGTAATAATTGCTTGTGCGAAGGAATATGCATAAATTGACATGCAGGGAAATTTTGGTAATACAATAATGCATTAAAAAGGCAATGAATTTAATGCCTCAACACCACCACCACTCGCACAATGGCCAGCCAAATCATTTTCAATGCTACATAATTTTTTCCCATCAATACTTGTTGTAATATTAATGTTTTCCTTTTTCTTTTTCCTTTTTTATTTTGTTTACCATTTTTCTTCAATGAAAATTAATGATAGATACTTTTTGTTAGTGCATTATTTTTATATTATATTTCTCATTTGTCTTTCAAAAAAATTATTGCTCATTTGTTTCATTTTAATGCATTTTTCACGATGCAAGAGATTTATTTATTTACATTTAAATTATGCTTTTGTAAAATGTGGACTATAATTATTTTTTTAAAATGTATTAGTACAATCTATAGAATGAAAATATAGACCATAATTATTATTTTTTGAAAAACATAATGTGGTCCATTATTTTTTTATGTGTTTTAAATACTAATCAATCATCCACTTTTTATTTTCCAACAATATTTATGACAGTCATTATGAATAATCATGTAATTAATTGTTGTGCACTTGACAATAGTTTTAGTTTAAAAAGTTAATAGTGTTTTGACCTGTTAGTTTGTTTTATTTGTATGCAATGTTTACATATATAGCTGCACCACGTATTGTATATTATGCATATATAGGTGCATTAAAAACTTGTGGTAAATAATAATTGTTTTATCGATATGCACCATGCTCGTCTATAACTGCAACTAAGTGTGTTGCAGGTGCATGCTATGAATGCCAAATTAAATGGGAGTATACACGTGCATTGATCTTTATGACTAAAGGAATATGTTTGTCACTTACATGTTGCATTATAATATCTTCAAGTGAGTCTTTGTTTTTTAACGATGTTTGTATTGCACTCATTTAATTATAATACACAAGTCTTTATTCTCATGTGAATATGTTTATTTTTCAGATTATTTATTTTTTTATTGCATATCCATATTATTGGAGTGTGTAGTAAAAAGGTTCATGGTGTTGCATAATCCCATTATGTGTATTGTTGCATATGCTCATGTGTTCAACATCTATATTTTTTGTTGGTGCATAAACCTAGATAAAAACTTCAAATAAAAATAAAAACAAAAAGTCTAAATCTAATGATGATGATATTGAATATTTCATACAAAAACATCATTACTAAAGATTTAACAACAATATAATCAATAATTATTTAAAAAAATCCATAATTTTTTTGATTAATAGTTCAACATATTAAAATGCATCTTGTAACTTTTCTGATGAATATCAAGAATCTATATTATGCATTTATGTAGTCTCAGTGATGCATATCAAATCTCTATGTTGTGCATTGAAGTACTATTATTATATGATCCATATATATTTTATTTCCCAAAAAGTAATGACCCCAAGTAAAACTCCCCGGAAAATCCACCGTAAATATTCTAGCCAAATTAAACTTGAACTTTTCACCGATCATATGATCCATATTTTATTTCCCAACAAAAACAACTAAAATAATTTAAAGATGTACTCCGTAATATTTTTCATATTTCTCCCTTGAACAAAAAAGCACAAAGAACGAAGTTACTGGAATATATATTCAAATATCAATTTGTGAATTAAGAAAAAGAAAAAAAAACATATATACTCTCTGTGCTCTTCCCTCCGATCCCATATGAAAAGCTTATCTCTTATTATGAAAGGGTATAATTAATTTTAAAAAGGATGGGCCAAAAAGATTCTTAGAAGCAAATCCAAAAAATCGACATCATCAAGAACCTATGGAATATAATTTAATCCATGTGGAAGCTTTTTTGACTATTCAAGAGATGATATGGAAGACAATAAACTTTCCCCAAATGATCGGAAAATTTACGGAAATAATTAATGTAATAGGAGAGAGAAACAGTTTATATGTAAAAACCCCAAAAAGCCCACATCAAAAGACGTATGAAAAGTGCATCCCAACCCAAGATCTAACGGTGGAGATTTATTCTTAATTCTTTCATTAGATCTCTTTCTTACTAGAACCAAACTCTATATATATATATATATATATATATATATATATATATATATATATATATATATATATAGGGGACGGTTCCCGTGAGAATGCACCTTGTGGAGAGAAATGAGAATAAAATCTAACCGTCGGATTTGATGCATCGTGCGGCTTAGATTGCATCTTGCGCTCAGATTTTGAGATAGTGCATTTTCGAAGGTTTATGGTGCATTTCGACGTGATGCATTTTCGCACCATTTTGGTGCATCTAATTTTGATGAAATCTTGACCCTTAGATCTCACAATCTAAAGCACCAGATTCATTCTCATTTCTCTCCTAAGATTGCATTCTCACCAGAACCAAAATCTATATATATATATATATATATATATAATATATATATATATATATATAAGGAATGGCCGGCGTTTTTAGAGAGAGGGCAGAGGGTACGCCCGCCGTCCAGATTCCGGCAAATCCGGCAATAGGAAAACCCACCTTTTATAATCACTATTCTTTAGCTCCACCGTTTTTCAAGAAATCTACTACCTTCATTGCAGAGCCCATCAATGGGAATATAGCTTCCACCTCCTCTGCGTTTCCATCTAAGACGACAATCGAAGGAGCGACAAGCACCCTAGCAACGAAGATCTTCTCCCCAGGTGCTAAAACCTATGCTGATACACTTAGGGGACTCCATTCTAATGTCAACTGTTCGATTCTTGAGCCCCATGGAAAAACAGATCTGCAGATTCACACTCATAGGAAGGACCAGGTGGCAACAATCAGACCTCTGAAATTTCGAATTGAAGGTAAAGTCTTCATCTTTACACCTTCCATATTCAATAGGAAACTCTGTATCACTGAAATTCAAAGGCAAAGGAAGCTAAATATTTGGCTCCGATTAGGCACTTGTTCTTGGCTCCTTGAGAACCTTAAATTTTTCACTCAAAACGGGTTCCTACCTTCCAATCATAAGAGGGAAAGTAAGACACTTATTAGCCTAGCTTTCCAAACCACTAGAATCAGCAACCACCTCAAGCTGTGTGAATACCACCAGGATGGCAAAACTTGGATTTCCATTCCAGTGGGTAACCAAGGTGATGGCCTTACCTCTTTCACCTCATTTTTACAAATGGTTTTTGAATCTCTTAGGCTCTGCATTCCCCCTCCACCCCCAGTTCTGGACAGAGCAACAATTTGTGCAAAATCTTCCCCATCACCAACTCTCTTGGATTTCTCAATATCTTCTCACCTTCTCACCCTGGATATCCTAGATTACTTTAGGCACACACCTTTTGATACCTCTCCTATCTCTCCAGTCAAACAAAAGGAACTACCACATTTCGTAATCCCAAGCCTAGAACCTTCATGTTCTATCCCTCACAGCTCTCTGTCTCCATCAGCTCAGCCTTTCAATCCTCGAGGCATTGATCACCCCTGTTTGCAGTCTTTGAGGAGCACTCCTCACTTTCTAGGGTGTTCCAACTCCGATAATGACTTGGATAATTCACAGTGGGGAGCACATCTGAGCTACAACTCAGGACCTGAGATACAACCAGAATTCAAAGGCTCTAACCCTCTTTCAGTTGATTCTGAAGAAGAGTGGGTAACGGATAGAGGTTCTGAAGAAGAACTAAACTAGCATGCTAGAAGAGAAGCTAGAAAGAAGAGAAACAAGAAGAAATTTGAACTTCTCTGTTTACAGTTCAAGGATTCAACCCAACCAAGAACGAGCAAAAGACTATCAGACTTGAAAGCTAAGTTAACCCATGATAAAAACTTAATCTAAATCTTTTAGTTTCTTTTCTTCATTTGCACAGTTCGAGTTTACTTTGTCTTTATGGACTTTATTGTTCTAATTGTTAAATCTTCATTAGTAAATCTCATTTACTCAGTTTTAAGTACTCCACTTAAGTCCCAACTTTAGCTGCCTCAAGACTTTCAAGTTTCAAGTCTCATTTCAAGAACGTGTCTTTGATCTACTATCTGTGTACTATAACTCACATGGTTCTTGCAAGGAGCTTTCCTGATATTGTCCATTCAGTATCAATTAATTATTTCATTCAGAGATATACATGTTTGTATCTAAGGGAGCAGCGATGTGATTGGATAAGCCTCTCTGGATTTTGAGAACATGCAGGGCACTAGCACCATTGATGTTCAGCATTCCTTGTCTGTTTCTTCATGGAACTCTCGTCTAAGCAGTACCACAACCATTATTTACTTTCTCTTGTACTTTGTATTTGTTCACAAATGTATGTTGAGATTGCTCTGTATAATCTAGGACAGGTCTACTTGTAGGGGTCAGGACCGCCCCCACCCTTTGTATTTTCTTTATTTTTCAATAAAAATCTTTCTTTAAATATATATATATATATATATATATATATATATATATATAATCAAAAAAATTCTATAAATTATATAAGTTCTTGAAATTTGATTTTCAGACTTATAAAATCAAAAAAAATATTCTAAAATGTATTTATTTATATTCAAAAGGTATAAGTTTTACTTCGAATTCAAAACCTATTGTTTATTTTAAAATTCATGAAAATTCAAAATATTGTTTTGATTATTCAGGAGTTTTAATATAAGCTTAAATAAATTATTTGATAATTTTTTTGCTAGTAGTTTATTTTTCTTAGAATAAACTAGGTCTGGGCGAGCGCAGCTTGTTCGGTGTATGTTTATTTATGCATGTGATCTATGAATGTGATGCATGTTGTATTATTGTGGCTTTGTATTAAAGTTTTTAAATATGTCCCGTGTGTCGTGCCGATGTATTTCTCTTCTTCAACCTCATACCCCTTGCCTACAATGCAAGGATTTTTTTTTCTCAAAATTTCTTAAGTACGTCAAAGACAAGAAGTTCATGAAGATCCAAGTAAGAAGAACTGGAGTTCAATGTTTGAAGATACCCTATGGAAAATATGATGAAGCAGAGATAGAGATCTCAAGTGAAGGCATTATCATTAGTATTCTTTAGGAGCCACAACCATATCACATTTTATTATTCATTATGCATGTTTGTATGAATGTCCGAATGTATGTTTGAATTGTTATTCGTTAAAGTATGTGCGCGGCATATACCATAGGTGAGACCAGGGCCGGCCACAAAAAATGAAAAAATGAAATTGGCCCGGCCCGAAATTTACATTTTGGGCCCTATTTTATTATTTTAGAATACTTATGCTTCAAAATTAATGAGGAATTTAAAAATATGGGGCCCTAAAAATTTACGGGCCCTGTGCGGTTGGTCACTTTGCACACCCTCCGGGCCACCCATGGGTGAGACCATGTTTAAATCCCTCATAATATTAGGTTTGTGCCTTACGATGCCTGCTCACTCGTCGTTACCAGTTTCGACCAGTCAACGTACACGCCAAAGCGGGGATGCCTGGTTGACATTAATAAGGCGTGAAATCTGTAACAATGGATACTGAGTGGACCCCGGTTTGGACTTAATTAAGTTAATATAAAAAGATGAATAATTTAGAGGCACATTGTTAGGTTAACAAATAAAATCAAATTCATCTAGCCAGAGTTGTAAGGTGTTACAATTGAAAATAGTTCGTACCTAAAATAGTTTAACTATAGGGCTAGAAGCAAAACACAACTATAGTTAGATGAAATAAGGATATAGGCTCACTGTATATTTTATTCAAAACAACCTAGCAAACCAAATATTGTAATTGGATTGCAATTAGAAATAGTTCATATCTAATTAGTTTAACTGTAGGGCAAGATGTAAAGCACAACTATAGTTAAATGTAATATGGACTAATAAGCCCGTTTCATACTTATCTTTTTTACTCATATTTAATACGTTCTTATACCATTTTAATTATCAAATCAATCAATTCTTTATTCTTTTTCATCAAAATATTATGTTTTCATAATTTGATCATAAAAAAGAATGTCTTTGAATTCATATGCAAAATTGGGCCAAGAATGGGATAAAAAGAGTTAATTTTTATAGAAAAATAATTTTATCTCTCAATCGGTGCGGAATTTGAAGTTGGTGCAGAAGGAAAATATGTTCAGAATGCAATTTTGGCTAAACTAGCATCCACGAACAGTGATGATGTAGTAGGCGACCTAGCAGGCGGCAACCTACCTGACCGCTTGTTGTGAAGCGGCGGCCTTCAACAAAGGTGCAGGCGGCAAAGTAGGCAGCTTGGCAGGCGCCCTCCTGCTTGCCCGCTTGCCTGCCTGCCTACGGTGTTTCTCCTCCTATAAAAGCCTGTGTGGTCCATTTGTTTCCCCAAGCCGTTTTCCATTCCATTTTCCCCTTTTAGGGGCGAAAATTTCCCCTTTTCGCTCCTAAATATTGTATCAAATTTGTGTTGGTTAATTTTCACCATCAAGAGTTATTTTTCTAGCCTACGGAGCAGTGTAAGTTTTTATTTTCTTCATTGTAACTTTCATTATACTTTTATTAATAAAATACTAACACTTTGTTTATTTGGAATTTATGATTAATATGTCTTTGAGAATTTTTTTATGATGATCTTGAATGTTTTATTTACAATTATGAATTGGTAATTATATATGGGTTATGATTTGGAATTAGGATTTAACACATTTAATTTTATCTATTAATTAGTAATTGGATTAATTGTTAGAAAATGAATGGAAATTTATTAACTCATAAAATTGTTTTTATTATTAATTAATCATTGGAAATTAATCTTTTATCTTGTCTAAGAGGTAATAAGATTAATTAAGCCATACGTTCCAAACACCTAGAAATAGGCAGGGTTAGAAATAACCGTTTGGAATGGTTTTAACTAATTAATAATACTAAACATTTTATTAATTAAGTAATTGGAAAATAATTCTTGCCTAGCTATGAGGAATTAGAATTATATTTAGCCGAGCATTTTCTAGCACAATACTGAGACTTAGAAATAGGATATGTACTGGAAATACAATAAGCTTATTGTTTAATACTAGGAACTAGAAATAAGAGATGTATTAAATATAAGATTAGCATTTATGTTTATATTGAGAGCTAGAAATAGGAGATATATTAAAAATAAGTGCTACACATTTCATTAATCCAATTGTCAATTAAAGATAAGTTAAATTGTGATAAGTCTGAGTTCCGATCCTAACTCCTGAAGTTGTTTGTTTAATTATTTTAATTTCTCGAATTATTTATTCATTCACATCCTTTAAAGACTATTAAACTATAAATTAACTTGTGAAAAATAATAAAATTAACTATTGCCTTCGTCAATCCTGGAGAGAATGACCTGAGTTATTCTCGGTTAATTTATTGACTTACCGCTATACGCAGTTCGTCATGGACCTTGGCCCGCTAAGATATCTCTTTAGGAGAAATAAAGGGGGTTAAAAGTTAAGGAAATAATAAATTAATTTGTAAGTGCTACGAAACGCTTAACACAAAAAGTTGGTTATAGACCTTTTAGCAAATGTTGCTAAACAGGAATGGTCATCTTCTCACATGTATGCTCGATAGGAAAATGCTAGGGGTACACCAAAAGTGTACCCCAAACATCCCCCACCCCCTCCATCACCACAAAAAAAGGCAAGAAAAATTCAAAATAAAAAATAAAAAATAAAAACAAAATAAAATGAATGGTAGAAAGGGGAGTGGTGTACATTTGGGTACAATTTTGGTGTACCCCTAGCATATCCCATGCTCGATTAGTGATAAGATCGCCAAGAATAGTTGAATATGTTAAACTTAACTAAGGGAAGGGGCGAGAAGAAGAAGTAGGGATCAACAGATGGGTCGATGGTGAGGATATGAGCACTAGCGAGCTCATATCCAAAAACACTTCTTCATCTTCCAAGCACATACCTCAAACTTCTGTTATGGCAAACCCGCTAATAGAAGAAAGACTACGCGAATATCATAAGAAAGATTAAAGGAGGTGTGACCTCCATGTTGGATACTTAGTTATAAAGGTAAATTAGTCTACATTTTTTAAATGGGTACAAGATAACAAGACATGGGTCTCACCTCCGTACTATTATGCAAATGTTTTATAATTATAGACTATTAACCAAATAAATGGTTGAAGTATACATTGGACCAAGTGTTGGAGTTTTGGTCTTACAACTCAACCATATCTATTGGAGTGTTGCTACAATTAAAGAATTGTACCTACAACTAGGGAAATAATCATCAATGAGTCTTGTTATGAATAGAAAATTCATCAGGTTTTCAGTTAAGAGACAACTATTGTTCATTGAGATGATGATTTCTGATAGATCATACGTCTTGAATGTACGAGACTATAACATAAATACCAAAAGAATTGAAAGTATGAGATTCTCCCATATGTTTGAGAAAATAAATACTTCAAACAAAGAATTTAATAACAATAAAAAAGAGCTTAAAATTTAGTCTTTATTCACTCTACTATGATAGATTATAAAACTCTACTAAAATCTTTCTAGGCATATTCATTTTCAACTTATATTATTAACCTAGTTCCATTCAACGGACAATATTAAGAGGGATAAGCCTTAGATGTCCTACTTAAAGGATGGCACCAAAGTCTTCTACAAGTCTCACAAGAATGGTATATTTTCTAACTATAACTTATAATCTTCATAAAGGATATAATCTTGGATGGAAACGACGTTTGATCTTAAAAATTTTGTTTTCTGCTGCCCTATCCAAGAAAGTTTTCCAACCGGACACCCAAGTTTTTTCTAATTAGATAATTAAAGTCGGAGATGAAAATCTATGTTAGGGGATTGATGTAGTTAGTGATGTTTAGATTCCACCTGGGTTCTAGATTCTTGACATGAGTTCTCCAATCGAGAGTATAGTGGACTTCACTTATCCAAGCTATTAGAGAATATGAACAATTATTCTTTTTTAGGATAGAGCATTATTAACACTAAATCTCGAAGTAGTTGGAATGATAAATGAATTTGTCCTGTCCCTCATTCCCGATGATAAAAAGGATTACTTCAATTCTGATTCTTCATGCCAAGTAGATGCAGATGTAGGTGTTGATGGCGATTGGATAATAGTTAAATTTTTGAATGAAATTAAACGTTCGGGAATCCCAAACTACAAAATATTTTTAAAAATGGGGCATCGATTATGCGATTGAGGAACATTGACCAAACATCTGAGTTGGGTAATGAGACAAGGTTAATCATTGAATAGTTGAGAAATAGTGTTATCGTTGTAATTGTGGTTTTGGGAAATCAAGTCAGCCAAAAAGCTTACATACCTAGAATGAAATTGGTACCACCTGATCCAGGTATACCCTTGATGGGTTCTAAGGATGGGAGTACTAGAGAGAAAGCTTAGTAAGTAGTTTTGGACACTCAAAATCTGATCCCCCTTGTTGGACAATGGGGTGTATTTATACCACTAGGGCATGGCCCAAGGCCCTACTATTCTAGGCCTCGGCCCACGGGCCTCATTAATTACATTTGTCCCTTTATCTATGACATATCACTTTCTACATATCACTTTCTAATGATGCTAATCTCATTGATCACGCCCATGACGTGCTGGCCTCTAATTGGGTCCTTAGCTCTGACTCTAGATCTTGTGTGGTTCCCCGGGAGTTGACCTTCAAGCGTAAGGTGTACCCTTGGAGCATGCTTACTCCATGCCTAGACGAGCATGCTCTGTAGGGCGAGTGTGCGACCCCATCTTAGTGGCGTGCTCATTTGCACTAGATCAAGCCCAATAAACACATGTCCAGGTGCATTAAAGAATGCATTACACATATTTTATATATTCCCTTAAAAATATTACATTGAAGATAATTTACAAAATCGATAAAAATTTCATTCGACCCCGTCCGTTACACGGGTTAAAGTTCTAGTGTTCAAATAAATATTTGTAACATTATTAAAAACATCACATTTTATATGTTAGTTGATCTTTTGATAATATATTTATCATAGTAATTATATCAAGTACGAAGTATCTAATGTATTAAGGCATAACTTTATTTAAAACCTATTTTGTAATGAAAAATGCTACTTACATCCCATTCATACCCCATTTCTTACCCCAAATAGAACACCCCCCAACCAAGACCCCTCACCCCGAATCGACGTGTGCATCTGCACACCAACCCTAACTTATTCTCACACACACTCTCTCCTTCATGCGGTTTCCTTTCCAAGATTTTGACGGACAATTTGCTTCCTCGCGAGATCGTACGTGGATTATGGCATCTTCCCCTCGCTGGCTCTCAATTCCTTTTCTGATAGGGTCATCCTCCTCGCTGGCTCTCACTACTATATTAATACATTCAGGTATGGGCATACGAATAGTTTCTGCAACTTTAAGGAGTTGTTGTATTTTATGATACGAAAAAAAGTTGGTTGTCTAATGATCAAATGGGGGTCACACAAGTGCCCCTAATACAACCAACTTAAAGTGTTAATTTTTGGGGAGGCTGAGGGAGACCCTTCAAAGATATTGGTGCCACTCTACATCTTATGTTTTCATTTTATTCATATACATTCTCCACAAATTAACCATTATATTATCTACTTTTCATAGATATGAGTATGCAATTGAGCATCTACTTCTAGAGGTGGCCAGATGAGGAAGGTCGTGTATGATAAATTTGGGGAGCTTGAGGCAAAGATGGAAACACTTTGTAACAAAGTGGATTTGTTGATGAATAATAAAAAGAAGAGGTCCCAGAGAAATAGAGAGCAATCGAAGGAGACTGGGGTTCAAGAGGAGAAGTGTGATGGGATTTATCCCAAAAACTATGGTGGCACGAAGAACTTGTATATAAATAAGAACAATATGGATCGAATATATAACTCTCGTATACTTGTATTAGCTTGTTTCAGCTTGGGTTACAACGAAAGATTTATCTCCTATTCAGTCATCAATCGCTCATCAATCCGAGATCAAGGGGATCACACTCTCTTTATACTTCATGATCAATCCGCCTTCACGGGCTGGGCCTGGCCCATTTCCCTGTTCAATCCTTGGGTTCGACCATTCTTGTAATCTGGATCCGGGCTTCAACTCCGTTGGGCTCTGGATAGCATGCTTGGGTCTTTTTTGGGTCCCTTTTATGGATCCAATATCCATCACAAGCCCCCTAGTTTCTTAGTGATGGTCACTGGGAAACTAATGATGAGCTGCCTACGAATCCCGTTCCAAATTGGAAACGACCCCAACCTCCTCGTCTCGGGCTTCGTATCGTAATGTCTATAAACTCCAGTACCTTTGGACATCCACTCTCTCAATCCAATTTCATAGAGATCCTTGCATGCAATTCTCAAATTTCCTTCAAATCTCTGAGTATGTCTTCCAAACTCATTGATCCTGCACAATGGCAGCCCGATTCGTCCACAATCAAAAGAATTGGAGCTTACACTCATGCGGGATCTTCTTGGTGAACCATTCAAGGTTCATCACCCATATGCTGTAGGTGGAATCAACATCACTTTGAACCCCGAACCGCATCGCTTTCTCGTGATGTACTATGATTGGGTTCTAGCTGGTTCAGATTACCACTCAATCCCTTCATCCGAGATATATGAAAAATAGCGTACATCCAATGTACGATGTTTACACTTCCTAAGAGCATCACTAATGCGAGAAGAATAAAGGGGGATATGATGAAATGGAAGGGAAAATGTGAAAGGAATATATGATTAGAGAGGGGTCAGAAATATAAGAGAGAGTAGGAGTAATATTTGTCTAGAGATTAAAAATATATGATTGGTCAATTACTTTTTTTATTTTATCTTATTTCGTACAAATAAGAAGATAACATGTGGAAAAAATAATAAAAAGCTAGGAGAATGATGAGAAAATGGTAAGAATTGTAGAAAAAAATGAAACTTTAAGGGCAAGTTGCATGACAAACCATTGAAATGCTTGTTTGAAATGGGTATGGAATGCAAACGAGGATTTTGCTATCTTTCAATGCCCACTCAACCACACGTCCACACCAAAAGGTTTACAAACGGCTGCTAAAGCCGCTTTAGCAAGCGGAGCACGCCCACGCACACAGAGACAGAGCCAGAGGCAATGGCGAGAATAGTGTGCTCTCAGCTTCTTCCTTCCATAGCACCTCCGCTTAGCTCCTCTCTCTTGCAAACCAAATCTTTCCAATGGCTTAAACGTTCAGAAACCCACTTTTCTCAACTCGTAATGACTCGGCGCTTCTCCGCTGCAAAAATAAGCATGAGTTTGCGAGCCGGGATTGTTGGCCTTCCCAATGTAGGAAAATCCACCCTTTTCAACGCCGTTGTAAGTATTTCTATTTCTAACTCGTGCGCGCACACATTTATTTGTGGCTTTCAGATCCTAGTTCAACCTCATCTCGTTACTCTATCATGTGTTTGCATAAATGTTCCTACTCGAAGATAATCACAGCACGCCTTAGGAAGCTCAATTGGCTGTATTTTTACCCTAACCTTTGAAAGTTTATATATTTGGTTGTTTTTGATGAGCCCAAAACTGTTTCTGCCTGCAATTCAGTTTGTGGCCCACATTTATGCTGAGAAAATAATCAGTATTCTGTAAACTTGATTTACTCCTGGTTTTTCTTAGTTCAAAAGGGTATAGCTGTTCTTTTGGTCTTGAACTTAGTGATAATGTGGTTAACAGTTCCGTTGTCAATGTCATGCGGTCTGGTAGTGTTGGTCTATTGGAGTGTCATTGCAGACTGAATGGATTTATAGTTACTTGGTAAGGGCGTGATGGTTTGAATGGATTGTGCTACTAAATGTCCTTGACAATTATTCTTGGTGTATTTCTACCTATACCTAAATTTGGGGATATTTTTTGTATTTCTATTGACAGTTGTTCATTTTACTCTATAGTATGTCCATCTTTTCTTTTCAATCTGCTTGTGTGCAATCTCTTTATTTTCTTGATCGTATTTCTCTAAAGAATTCTCATTTGCATGCGACAGTTGCTGATTTTTCTCTTAGAGATTTTCATTATCATGGTAAATCTGATTTGCCTTAGACACACTGAAAAATTGCATACCTTCTATTCTTGCAGGTAGAAAATGGAAAAGCTCAAGCTGCGAACTTTCCCTTCTGCACAATAGAACCAAATGTAGGGAAGGTTGCTGTTCCCGATCCACGCCTCAATGTGCTCTCTGATCTTAGCAAATCACATCGAGCTATCCCAGCGTCAATAGAATTTGTTGATATTGCTGGACTTGTGAAAGGAGCTAGCCAAGGAGAGGTGCATATCCTTTACGGATTCACTGCAATATATTCCAGTCATTAATGGCTCATCTGCAATCAAAATTTGTTGTGTTCTAGTATACTCCGTATTATTTATTGGTTCATTTTTGGTGCTCCATGGTAACGAACCATATTACTAAAGTTTTCTAATGACAGGGTTTGGGTAATAAATTTTTGTCACACATTCGTGAAGTGGACTCCATACTTCAGGTATATCTGTCGTAATGTTAAATTCTTATGTTTTGGAGCTAATCTGGTTGGGAATGGAGCTCCTAGAAATAATCTATTGTCTTCTTTCAAACTCATTCTACCTCTTTACATTAGGTAGGAGTGCTTTTTAAGGTTCCTTTTATATGTTCATCCTCAGGCTCACTGTATGCTGCGAAAGAAAAGTAGTGTGAATATATTTATACACTTCTCATCATGGAATAATGCTCCCTTCATTTAAAGCTCTATATGCACGTAGTGCAACACCATCAATCACCAAGCTCTCATCCTTAATAAATGGAGTTGGGTACATGGGCCGTACACCTATATATCTCTAGAGGTCATATCCTAAAATCAGTCTTTTTCACCCTTTTATGTCATTTACTTTATGCATCTTAAGATCTGATGCTCCAATTTTCTTTTCGCATCTACAATCCATTTCCTTTTCGGGTTATCACGACCTGTTTTGTAATCTATGAAACTTTAAGACCTCTCTTGATAGTGGATATAAGTATCACTAAAGATTCACTATTTTTTGGCTTTGGGGCATGATTGAAAAAAGCAAAATGGCTCTTTAAACAGTTTGTTCTTTTTTCATAGTGAAATAGCATTTAGAGTCTGCTGTCTTCAACTTGTTCTTATTCTTATTAGAATCAATTTAGTTCAAATCAGACTAGATCATATCAGATCAGAAAAAGCTTTAAATATAAGTACATTCGGATTAGATCAGACTAGATCAGTACTTATTTCAATCAAATTAGAATCATCCGGGTCAGGTGAAGAGAACAAGATCTTAGTCAATCTAGAAACAACCGCTCTATGTTTTAAACATAGGGGTTAGGCTGCGTATGTGATTACAAGTTGTGCTTGAACCGGGGTTTCTTTGGAAACAAGCTCTCCACTTTTGAGTAGGGGTAAGGTCTACGTACACACACTGTCTCCACTCTCCAGACCCTACTTTTGTGAGGTTCAATTGAGTTGTTGTTGTTGTTGTTAAGCATCACTAAGTTCTCACAAATTCAAAAGAGAAGTTAGTTGGAGTTTTTCGATCAGTTTTGTTATGAAATATGCAAAACCAAAAATTGAACCGACTACCTTTAGTCGATTTCGGTTTGGTTGTTTTAGCATGTTTTAGTCACTTTTTGTCAGTATCCGGTTGGTTCAGTTGGTTTTTTTATGCATAAAGCTTCACCATACTGCATACCAAAGTGCCTCTGAACAAGTCAACTTTGGGCGGTTTCAGATTTAATCAGTTCGGTTTTTTTCTGTTCTGTTTCAGTTTTTGTTCAGCCCTAGTAGAGTGTGTGCCTCAAGTTTCCACGAGTTATTTCCACTTCCTCTCTTAGATTGCAACATGTGTCATCCTAAGTTTAACGAGATCCATTTTCCACAAAAACTGTGATAAAAGAGCTAGATACTTGTGATGATTTTTGTGACATTTAAAAATCATGAAGACACGGTGTGCGTTTTCAATATTCATTCTAAATGTAGCAAAAATTTACAGTACAATACTTGGACACTTAAATATGGCATGGGGAGTGCCTTAACACAAATCCCTTCCATAAACAAATTCTAATAGGAAGGTGAATTAGACAAAAATGTATTAATAATGGCTATTAGTAGTCATAAATGAATCCCTATAGCGATAGTGTCACATTTCTATTTTATTTTATTCCCATTGTCGGATCGTCCCTTTGCACTTTAGAAAATCTGCATTAATCCTATGTCTAATATCTTTGTCAATGTCTCCCTTCCCCTGTATAATAGGAGTATATCTCAACTTTCTCTGTATAATATATCTCGAGTTCTCAACTACTTGAATTAATCTCGTAGTTATACTGTATACCTAGATATGAGTGCCCCCCCCCCGTGTGCAAGGCCTTGAGATTTGTTAGATAAAGTGACCTAAGTGACGTGCTTGTTTGGCATTTGCGTCTCTTTTACTTTGCATTTATTTGTTGATTTGTCCTTACTTTGGGTGCTCTTTTGTGCTTGTGCCTTTTGTGCTTGAGCTGGTGTCTTTTAGAAATAGTCTCTCTCCTCTATGTTTTCTAGGTAAGGGTAAGGTCTGTTAACACTTACCTCCAGACCCCATTTATGAGAGTTTAATTTGTTGGTTGGTCGGTTGGTTTGTTGGCTGTTGTTGTTGTTGTTGTTGTTGTCGGTGATAGCTGTTTCCCATCCAATTTGGCACTTTTTTGAATCTTTAGTGGTGCTAAATTGGACTCCAACTAATCCATTTTGATTCATTGTATCTTATTGTCTCATTCTTCTATCTCATGCCTCCATTTTTAACTTAACATTATTCATCTACTAGCACTTTCTCACGTCCTAACACTATAACCCCCATTCTCGATAATTTTGGTTAACTCACCCATAGCCGTTGCTATTAGGATTGACCTCAACATAAGTCCTTGATGTGGTCCAATCATGATAGGGAAGTATTTTGTCAACCCTCGACAAGTTCTAACATTTGTAGCTATATCATATATGGATTTGAATACTACTTTAGGTTGTGCGCTGTTTTGAGGATAATGACATTGTTCACGTGAATGGGAAAGTTGATCCAAAGTCTGATATTGATATAATCAATTTGGAGTTGGTGTTCTCGGACTTGGACCAGGTATTTTTATATAGTTTTATCTTTGTCTTGCATATGATGCTGACTTATTGAATTAAGATGGGTTTTATATAAGTAACACAGATTGAAAAAAGAATGGAGAAACTTAAAAAAGGCAGGGCTAAAGATTCACAGTCTAAAGTTAAGGTAAAAGTTTGTTAATAGTCACAGAATCTTCTTGTCTTTCCCTATTGACACTATTTATATCATCACGTATAAAAAATCATTTTTTAATCAATTTGTTACAGGAAGAAGCAGAAAAGTCTGCCCTAGAAAGGATTCAGCAGGCGCTAGTTGATGGAAAACCAGCAAGATCAGTATCTTTAACGGATTTTGAAAAGGATGCTGTGAAGCATCTTTGTTTGCTTACGATGAAACCAGTCATATATGTGGCTAATATTGCAGAGGCGGATGTATCTCAACCTGAAAGCAATTTTCATGTCAAAGAAGTGATGGATACTGCTTCAAAGCTACATTGTGGTGTAGTAACCATATCTGCGCAGGTTTGCCCCCCTCGCCTCTTCCCCTCTACACCATCCATCTGTAGATAAGATGCCACCTTGACCAGCACGAAGATCAAGAAAATGAAATTTTTGTGGTTGTGATTTGTTTAGGAGGTGAGAGAAAGAATTGAACCAAGTAATGTTTTCTTTGAAGGGCGATGGGAGTTTATTTTGGGACAAACAAGAATGTGAGAAGTTTATTTAGGGACAATAGGAGTAATATAATGTGAAGAGGTGCTATCCTCTGTAATCAAGTCTTCAAAGTCAAATTTTTCTTGGTGTATCTGCTGTTGACTTGGTGCTGGTGCAACTGACATTAGGATCTTCATGATGCAGGTTGAATCAGAGCTTTCTGAGCTTCCTCTAGGTGAAAGGATGGAGTATTTAAAATCACTTGCTGTTAATGAGAGTGGACTAGGAAATCTTATAAGAGCAACATATGCTGTCCTTGGTTTGAGAACATACTTCACTTCTGGCGAGAAGGTGACGTAAATAACTTTGCATTAAAATTAGGATTTCAGTTCACTTCGTAAAATGAATTTGCTAATATATTTTGCAGGAAACAAAAGCTTGGACGATACTATCTGGTAAATGCTCTAGCATTCTACAATTGTACTCCATAATGCCTTGATTTAGTTTCTTTAACCATATACCTTTTATCATTAATTAGTTACGGAGTATCATTTATCGGTATATTTCCATGCTTTATACTTACTATACGTGATCAATCTGTGCCTTTTAAGCTTGATAGAATTTAGGATGAAGTATGGACAACTGGATTGAGCAATAACACACTTGGGCTTAACCACATTAAAAGATTGAATTCAATCGATTAGTTAGTTCAACTCAAGAGTTTATATACCGATTATTTTCCTCACACTTTTCCGATGTGGGATACTCTTAACACTCCCCCTCAAGTGGACGACCGGGCCATTTTGAATCTAACCGGTTGACCACTTGCAAATAGACTCCCATCCCCTTGATGATTTTTTTTGAGCGCCAACACCTAAAGGACCACGAGCCGCTGGGTATGGACTTTCAGACGAGCAATCGTGTTAAACAAGCCACAGGCCGTTGGGTACATACTCCATACGGACAACTGGGCTAAAGACAAACGGGCCGCTAGGAATGAACGTCTAGACAGACACCTTGACAAAGGAGGTGGACCAAAACCTGCTCTGATACCATGATAGAATTTAGGATGAAGTATGGACAACTGGATTGGGCAATAACATACTTGGGCTTAACCACATTAAAAG
Organism: Cuscuta campestris; assembly: GCA_900332095.2. Taxonomy (NCBI): domain Eukaryota; kingdom Viridiplantae; phylum Streptophyta; class Magnoliopsida; order Solanales; family Convolvulaceae; genus Cuscuta; species Cuscuta campestris. The sequence goes on along the minus strand of OOIL02000624.1, from coordinate 373,838 downwards.
ATTGAATTCAATCGATTAGTTAGTTCAACTCAAGAGTTTATATACCGATTATTTTCCTCACACTTTTCCGATGTGGGATACTCTTAACAAAGCTCAAAGAGATAAAGTGACTGTGGATGCATCATTGCTTTGGTATGGTAAAGTTTATCGGTTTCAATTTTGTCTCTATAATAGTATAATGTTAGAAGAGTTCTACCCATCAAAAGAAAAATATCTGGGATTTGCAGTATGAGTTCTGCTGAAAGACATCTGTGTTCATATTGAGCTGATAATAATCTACTCCATATTAGACTATATGTTTTGATTATTAATAAACTGTGAAGAAAATCTTAGCATTGTTTTTAATTTGCATTAAAAATTAATTTACACATCACATCACGAGTATTGAATTTTTCCCCTCGTGTTGTTTGTACATTTTTTTTGAGAAAATTATGCATTTTCACTTCTTTGCGCAAAAGTGTATCATTATTCTGTTGCATTACTCCCCTTTAACAAGTTTTTGGTTTGTTTAGAATGACGAGAATATTTTTCTAAAAATGCGAATATACTCCCTTCTTTCCATTAAAAACTTCTCATTATGGTTTACAATGTATTACAGAAGTTATTTTCCATTCAATTTATTTAATAATTGGTGTAGAATTGAACAAATTGGTGTAAAATTTTATAATTAAATTCTCATATCTAAAAACTACATCAAAAGTTCTTTAAAACAAGCTTTGACAAGATTGCTTTATTGTAACAAGTGATTATAATTTATAATAAATAAGTAATGAAATATGATATAGTTTGAACCTGTAAATAATGTCGTAAATAGTGTGAAGTTTTATCAGGCACAAAAGAAGTATATTTATAAACTACATCCAAAGTTATACAAAAGAAGATGTGACTGAACTATTTTATTTTAACAAATGATCAATGAAAATACATAAAGAAAGGAGACAGGCTTAGGGGAAGATTTTTTATGGGACGGAGGGAGTATATATTTGGGAATTTACTAATTTTCATAATAGGATACATTCTCTAGTATTTGGATGAAAGTCAAAAGCTGTATGTCTGTTTGGCACATATATCTGAAAACGAATGAACTCTTGATGTAAAATTATTTCCTATGAAGCTGCATTTACACGGTTTTGCTATTTTATTAGCTATGACTACTTTTAGATCCACTGGCAATGTGAACATAGACAGTGCACGATTTTGTTGAACATTAATTTGTTTCATAATATTTATATAGGCATGACTGCACCACAAGCAGCTGGAGTCATACATTCTGACTTTGAAAAGGGTTTCATTCGAGCAGAGACGGTTAGTACCAATGAGGCAATGTAGTTAGTGAACTCTATTGCTGAGCATTTTTCCCCAGTTTTCCTATGCTAGATTACTTAGTGGCGAAGGCGTGTATTTTTCATGACTAGTTTGACTCTGTGAAAAATAATTAATTTGCTTTACTTTGATTTCACAAAGATGAAGGAAAGTGTTGAACAGTGAGTGGTTAGAACTTGTTTAAAAGAAACATAATTTGGATAACACATTCCTTTCTAAAAAAGAAAAGAGAAAAAGTGAGAAACTTATTTTGTGAAAAAGGAGACCATGAAAATCATGTGGGGAGATGGAGGGAGTAAATAATAGCATATGTAGCAGTTCAAGAGGTATATGAGCTTGATTTCAGATTGTATTGATGAGGAAATTGATCCTAGGTTGCTTATGATGATTTTGTTGCTGCTGGATCATTTGCAGCTGCAAGAGAGAAAGGACTTGTAAGTCGGTGTTTCTGAGTGGTGTTCTTGTTCTCTTTTATGATATCCTGTTTTGTTGTTATTATTTTGCTCTTTAATTTATGTTTGCCTTTTAATTTCTTGTTACTCACGAATACATAGCCAGGTTTATATGAATCTATATTGGTTTATGTAGTTGAGGTTAGAGGGGAAAGAGTATGTCGTACAAGAAGGGGATGTGATGCTTTTTCGCTTCAATGTGTGATAGACATGAGGTTAGTGCTTGCCTAATTTGCTCTAAATTTAGATCCATTCTACTCAGATTAATCAAAGGGAAGCAAGCCTTGTATTTAATGGTGAGAGGCATGACTTAAAAATCGCATTGGCTGTCTGGTGTATTTCACACAAGAACTTTAATATAGGTGGGACAATAGTAGGGTCATTACCTCAATTTTCACTCCACATTCCTCAGAACACAAACACTAAACAATGTTCGCGAATGTCTATGAAGTGGTCGAATGATATTTGGGGTCATCTTTGGAGGGATGAGCTAAGGGCAGTCCTCTCTTTATTTGGGCAACCCCACGCTCCTCACAGACTCTGAAGTGTGTGTGTGTGAAGGGGTGGAGTGTTTTATGGGGTTAAGCATAATTCCTTTATTATTTGGGTGAATATATCTCTATAAACTAGAATGAATTTGATTTGATTGTGATTTATATTCGGAAAAAAATTCCTATTCAGAAACAATGAATAAAAAGCAAAGTACAAATAATTATTAGTATAACAGTATCGGTTCTTTTAACACAAGGACTGGTGTCATAATAAACACTAGTCTATTTAAAGGCACTACGGTGCTCTGTTGATAGTGAAGTGGTTTCTACCCTCACTAGCTCCTCACAACTCCCTCCCAAAGCCCATTCTCTGCATCCCACCCAACTCCCCTAGGCCCCTTCATTTGGTGACTCCCCTTCACTTGAACTACCAACCTTGTTTCAAGTTTGCGCATAAGATTATATACTTGGTATTGATTTCAATAAAACTCCTGTTTTTTTTTTAATAAAAAAACACAATTATATACGGAGTAGTATAATTGTTTTATAAACTTTGAAAAATTGTTCAATAAATAAATAAAAACTATTTTTTAATCTAAAATAAATATGAATACGTACACAAAAGAACTTATTGTCATCATTAAAAAATAAAGAAGTACGAGTATTTTTTTTTAAATCGAAATTTTTAATTATGTTTTAATTGGTCGGAATTAAGAGTCCTTTTTTCCGGTCTCGTGTCGGGCCTTAGAAGTTTCGGGACCGGCCAAGCATCTAAGCGACCCTACTAAAGATGATCCTAGAGGGATAGGAATCACTCCACGGTCAAACTGACCAACGTATGGCTCTCAAATTAAATATAATGAACCAAATGTCCTAATATGACACTTTGGTAGAATTTGACATAACAAGGAGTGTTACTTTTGCCCACCTTAGTATTAAACACTTACCCGGAGTGTTCTTCTTCATTAGTGTTTCATTTGCTTGCTTATTTTCTGGCTTATGTGTGAAGGTCTGCATGACAGAATAATATAATATAAACATATAATTCGTTTTTGTTTCAGAAACAGGTGATGGCACAAAAGATTAAAAGGGAATTGGGAGGATATCATGTCCACGCAGGATGGGATTTGCTTACACTTCGAGGAACATCTTCCACCCATTTTTCGTTGGTTTATATGATTCAAGTCCCATCTACCTCGGGGTTGGGACTCATCTTTTTTGGTTTATACGGACTACCCTCTTTTCTTTTTCTTTTCCTATTTTCTTTTTGTTGCTTTCTATTCCATATTAAAAGTTAGCCAATTTTACTTTCTTCATATAGGTAGGCAAATTCTATGCAAATTTTACAAATGCTCCTCACGTTTTGTTTGTAAGTGGGATCCAAGATTCAATATTTACCTTTTTTTTTCATAATTAAGGAAGGGAAAAGAATGGCATTGACCTTCCCAAATTGCCCTTCACTCTATTAAATGAAATGTACTAGAGCTCCTCACCCCTATCCCATATCCATAGCCGGCACACATAAATTAAACAAACAATTAAATATACATGAAATCAAGCACCAAACATAGTCCAAATTAAACAAACAATCAAATATACATGAAATCAAGCACCACACATAATCCAAAGACTTTCCATTCTTACACAAAAAAGTTTTGTAAATAAAAGTACTCCTAATAATAAAAATAAAAAATGGAAGCAAGAGAGAATGTCAGTGGCTTGAGCAGCACTCCCAGGGTAGCAGTAGTGCAACAATGAAGATCAAAATTTCGTCCTCTAGCTTTTCAAGATTCACATGAACACAAGATCTGAATTTTCATCACATAACTCCCAAAGATCTTTAAAAAAAACCATATTAACCACAAATTAACATGTGAAAATAGAAAAAATGTTAGTGGATGAAACCATACAAACAAATCCTAGCAAGGAAACCCTAGATCCAAAATGAACACAAGATTGTAAGGGTATTGATGGGCCGTTACCTACCGGGTAGCCCAACCCGTGTGCCCAGGTGCGTTTGGGACCTGTGGATATCCCAATACCATTATTGGACCGGCCCGAGGCTTTGGGCCTGAGCTGACCCGAACGAAAGAGTCGTTGGGAGTTCGTCTGTCGAGAAGGGGAACGTGGCTAGGTTGCGGGAAAAGAGCCGGAAGAATAGGATCGCGCAAATAACGGGAATTAGCTTCCATAATCGATAGTTACCTTAATTATGTAAAGAGATATGTATAAATAGAGGGGATCGCAACAAGGATCCTCAAGCTAAACCTAGTGTACAATTCCATAACTCTCGAGTTCTTGTTTCTAAATTATCTTTACAATCCGCCCATCGAGTCAGATTAGTTGGTGGAATTCTTGTCCATCAAATTCGTGCTTTCATTGAGAGCTCGAGAAATTCACTCAAGAAGAAACCTTCCTGAGAACAATTGTGCAAACCCGCAGTAACGCTAATCAGCCCATCGGAAATCCTCATCAAGGGGGAACTAGCGTCACCGGGGGCCGTCACATCCCTATCAGCGTGACAGAAGCTGAAGCTCTCATCCAGTGGATCGGGATCACGTCTGATCTGTTCAATGAGGTGGCGGCCCTGGCCGGGGGGAAGGTCAGACGTGCAGGATGTAACACCCGCCTTCCGTGGACCCAGTTCACCCGCGACCCGACGGACCGGTGGGGTTACATGGGCGGTGCAAGAACCGTCTGTAACGTACAACATTAATGAATATTTAATAAGAAAACGGTTGGGTTTTAATTAGTGAAATAAATGCCAGGGAGTTATTCCCAAAACGTGTGTTTTAAAAGTGCAGAGTAAAAGCGGAAGTAAATAATTAAGTCCAGTCCAAATTAAATAAATGACAAGGGTGGGTTCATGCCCAAAATGATTAATTCAAATGATTATAATTATTAAACTCGTCCGAGCGCCGCCCATCTTCCCATCATCACTGTCCTCCAAGGTTGGCACCTGTACCGTCATGTCTACCTGCGTGTAGCAAAAACAACTACACGCTCAGCAAAAGCTAAGGAGTGAATCTAACAAAAGAACATGAAGTAATAACCCATATGATTATACACATATTAATACCTGTACTTAACGTACGGAAAGACTACATGTTTACTAACTGATTAATTTGCACTTGATGGGATATTATTACACATAACAAAATGAATAACAACCACATTGAATGTTGATGTGACATGGAGCATACATGATGATGACGTCCACATTGAATGTCGACATGACATAGAACACACATGATGACGATATGACTTGATGCATGACTTAAACTATCAGGGACACCCCTGGCTTAGTCTCACTTGACAGGATCACCCCTGCACTCCGGTAATGAGCCGGGCTCGACGTAAATGTCGCAAGTGAACTAGCAAAACTGGGTGGTAGCCGTAGCCTGACTACCATGTACGTACACAAAGCCCACCTGATGAAAACCCGTTGGATCCCAAAGGTTCCTGGACGGGCCCACTATAGTAGGCGCACGAAAGCCTGACCTCCCTACAGTGGTATGCACGTGATGATGAACCTAGTACATGCGTCTAGGATGAACATGATGAATGCTTGATATATTTACCTTTGGCCAACGCCAAGAATATATCAATTAAATAACATAATAATGAAGATTAACATTTCATACAAACATAGAACAAGATTCTGAGTCAATATGATCAACGGGGCTCGTTCTACAAACTGTCCGAAAAACTGTCCAGGAAACGGTCGACCGTACCCCACCGGCGGTCGACCGTGGGCTAGATTGTGGAGGACTGGGATGCCGGCGGTCCACCGTGGTCTTCCGTCGCGATCGGCGGTCGACCGTCACGGTGGTGACCGTCGGTATGGCTCCAACTCCGGTCCGGAACAGTAATTAATTATTTAAAACAAACAATTCTATTAGACCGGGTTGCAGGGCGTTACACAGGATCTGAGGGAAAGAAGAAGAAAACGACCAAGCGTTCTGAGAAGAAGAAAGCGACTAAGCCCAATGGGAAGGCGATGATAGAGGACGACCTATCAAGGTTGTACGAGGAAGGGGAATCATCCTCGTTTGAGCTGGCTTCCGTTTTTGATCGGTTGGGGGACCACAAACAGAAGAAACCACGAACGTCCGCGTTCGACCGGGTACAAGATAACCGGTTAGCCCAGAAGGGGGACTTGAGGGAAAAGCTCCAGGAACGAAGGGATGAGTCCTCGGCGACGTCCAAGGCCCACTCGGAGGGAAGGGAAAAGGTAATTGTGGACAAGGACACAGTCGAGCTATGGAAGACAATCGACCGACTAGAGAAACGGTTGGACGCCCGAAATCCTATCGCAAGGCAATGTTTGATGAAGTGACCCCCTTCTCAAAGAGGGTAATGTCGTGCCCTCTCCCCGAGAATTTTAAGACCCCTCACATCAAGGCATATAACGGGACGACTGATCCCGAGGATCACCTCGCACGTTTTCAGGCGAATGTGGTGCTGCTGTTCCTTGGCAACCTTGGAAGGACAAGCCTACGAGTGGTTTCACAAGCTGCCGAGGGGATCGATCGACGATCGGAAGGATTTGGCCCACAAATTTTTGGAACATTTTGCATCGAGCCAGAGGCAAAAGCTCCCCTACTCCCACCTACTCAACGTCAAGATTTGAAAGGGGGAGCAACTCCGGGATTTCATCACTCGATGGGAGAAGGAGGCTAGGGACGTCCAAGGTGCGGACGACCAGGCTCTGATCACCATGCTCCAAGCGGCACTCCCCGCAGGGAATGTGCCCAAGGAGCTGTGGCGGAACCCGCTTCCTACATACCAAGAGATGTTGGCTAGAGCAAAGTACCCAGCGTTGGAAGAAGAGGACGATGAGGCGCCTGCCCAGAAGGAGAAGAAGAATGTCCAGCTAGCAGGTGATGGCAGGAAGAGGAAGGATTTTGGAAGGGGCTCGAATCCTGCAGGCTATCAGGCGAGCAGGCCGCCAGTCCACGCGGTCCAATCCTTACCAGCCCTTACCCGTAGCCGGGAAAGCTATAGTGTCCAAGATGCTCTAAAATATTGCGAGTACCACCGTAACAGCACCCACAATACGTCGGAGTGCGTTACGCTGAATAAGGAGATGGATCTGCTAATAGGTAGGGAACTACCGCCTCGAGCGGAGTGACCAGCACCCGGAAACAGGACATGGCGGAGACCAGCTGCTGCCGCCGCCGCAATTACAAATGGGGAAGGACAGGCGGATGGGAGAAGGCATTTGGGAAGAGACTGCGAAGATCTAGATGAGGATGAAAGGCATAATCGACGGTATTTGGGGTGTCAGTTCATCATGGGAGGTAATACAGGAGGAGACTCGGTGTCCTCTCGGAAGAAGTGGAGGAACATGGTACACCTGGCTTAATATATATTTCCATGTATGAAGATTTTGGTGATATTTCAATGCCGATACCATTTTTTTCAAAAGAAAAGATTACATTTTTAAGTCTTTTTTGTTAAAGAAAAGATGGTGTTCACGATATGCTATATACTTCTTGAAAAGAATTTCAATGTTTGATTTGACGAAGTTTAAAAAAATGTTGAACATTCAATAGTGTGTAGGTAAGATATGTCTAGAAGAAAAAAGTTATATATGCAACATATAATATAGGAAGTATCTTTTAAAGAAAAAGTAAAAGTTGATTTTTTTTAGACATCCAAATAAAAAATGAGAATTTCTTTATTGGATAGAGGGAATATATTTTGAGGATCTTGATTGAATTGAGGACTGTGGCCAGCTCCATGCTCTCACCCTTCCTGCCATACCCTCCCCCCAAATGGTCCCTTCCCCCTTTCCCTAAACACCATGTTTGGATGGAGGGAAATACAATGAAAGAAAGAGGAAGAAGAGAAAACACGAATTTCAATTCTTTTTTTTTTGTTGTGAAAGAAAATAGAGAGGCAGAGAAAAAAAAGGTTGATCATTGATTCGAAAACACTTCTCTCCACCAAAGAAGTGAACTAACTATATAAGGGAAGAGAAAATATTTAAAATTACTTCTTTGCCATGCTTAAAATTACTTCACCTCACCCTAAATGGAAGTCCATAAAGTTCACTCACAGAGCATTTGCTAATGATCTTGTGTTGTTCTGTAAAGCTAATAAGGATCTGTTACCTACTTAAAGAATTCAGTGGATATACTTTCTAAGACCATAGAACACCATATCAATATATACCAATAAATCTTTGATCTTCTTTGGAGGCATGAATGAGGTTCAGAAGGAACAATTAAGACGAATCAATGGATTTGAATTAGGCACTCCCTTGAAGTATCTGGGAGTTCCAATAAGTGCATCAAAGATTAAATTTGAAGAGTGATCAAGTTCTATGAATGTTCAACATTTTTGCCAATGACATACTGAGTCAATTGTGCACTTGTTTTATTTAAATATGACTATGCCCAAAAAACAACACTTGTTTTTCTTAAACAACACCTGCGGTGCTCCGATCAAAAAATTGAGGGTTCGTACCCCCTAACCCCCTCCTCAAAACGTCTTATGCTTTCTTCTTCTCTGATTTTGCGAGTGTTCTTAGGGGGTAAAAACATACTGTATAGAGAGCATGGATGTATAATAAATAATAAAATGCATTACAAAGAGAAACTTGTGCACACCATATAAAAATTGAGCAATTGCCAACACTCAAATAAAAAGCAGGAACTATAAAAGGAAATGTTTTAGGTACGCATCTCGTATACACCACCACACAAAGAGATGATGCTTTTTATTCTGTCAGGCATTTGCCATGTTGGTGAACCTCCTCAGAGACATCGCACAACTCTGGCTTGTGTGTCATATACAAGTTGATGTAATGATGTATATATAAGGGCAATGAACATGAAGCACAACCCAACTATTAACTACAAAATAAATAGGGGGGGGGGGGGGGGGG